>JAFVLL020038883.1:32690-71733 GCA_021397915.2 Tor tambroides
CGCCGGAATGAGAGTATAGTTCCTAGCCATATCAGCCTAGAAAATCGCAACTTTTCATTTTCCGTCAGTCTTAGTACACGATGTAACTACAGAAGTGTCAAGTTTTAAATAGGAAAAATATCGAAACTCTTCGGTCATTTTTGAGCGCGACGCTAACGGTCTAATCTGATTCAATGATCTATGCTAAGCTACGCTAAAAGTGCTACCGCCAGACCCGGAGATCGGCTGAATGGATTCAAAAACGGTAAAACTCAACTGTTTAACTCTTGGGAAGTTGGAAAATGAGCCTATTTCCAAAAAAAGTGGAGTGTTCCTTTAAGGGAGTTCAAAGAAAGTTAAGCTCTATGGACAGCATCTGTAGCATGTCAGTTACTACTATAATAAGCCTGTATTTTGGTTAAAGCACCCTTTTTCCAATTTTTCCATAATTCCACTTCAGAAAAATGTATTTGAGCTTTAAAATCCTAGTTTTAGAGGTTACTGTTCACTTAACGTCTGATTTGTGTATTACCAACTATTTTTGGGTGCTTTGGTTACCAATTTTTTTTTTTTTTAATTAATTTATTTTTTTGGTGCATTTGTCTCTATGAAATCTTTGGACCTTTTAGTTAGCATATATTATAAAACTTAGTTTACTGGCATTGATTTTTCATGAACTGAAAGACTGAATATAACTTTGCACACAAAAAGTTTTAAAGCAATTGTATCCAATGTGATAACAGTAATTCATACATAAAGTTCTAGCACAGATTTTTGTACATTGGCTTGGACATTGAAATATACAGTAGCCCTTTAGCTTAGGGACCAATTCTCACTATTAACTAGCTGCTTATTTCTATGCATAGCATATTGGCAGTTTATTAGTACTTATAAAGCACATATTAATGGCTTACTCTGCATGACCATATTTTAGATTCTTTAATCCGACATCATACCTAAACTTAAAAACTTTGCGGCAAATTAGGATTTTATTGAAGCAAAGGTCATAGTTAATAGTTAGTTAATCGTGAGAATTGGTCCCCAAACTAAAGTGTGACCAAATTTACATAACATATTTAAAGAATCTGAAATGTATGCATTTTACATATGAACAACTGAGACATGTTCACAAATATTCTTAGTGTCATAAATCATTGAATTCATGCAATTAATTGATTTTACGGTGTTTAATTGCTCAGTGCCATTACATTTATGTTGCACACTTGTCATCCATTCTGTTTGTGCATTATATTCAAAGTTATCAGAAGCCATATATGAAAACAGCATGTTACAGATGCAGTCAATAGAGCATGTACTGAATCCGAAAAAGGTTTCAGCAACAGGGTTTCCTTTGTTATTCTTAAGAAGTGAAAGCAACTGTAGCCATTTGAGGTTTGTTCATAGTTTTGATTGCGTCCATTCAGTTTTATAACATTGCACACACATACGCTTGTTTTTCTCTTTTCATCAGCTCAAGAGATAGCGAATGTTGTGTTTCTCTATCCTTTCTCTCCTTTTCTCGCTGTCAACTTGTGTCTTTAATACCATCAATGCTAAATAAACTTTGCCCACGTTAATAGTTGCTGGCGAGGTGCCCGCGAGAACAAAAACAAAAGGCAAGAACAGGTTCAAAGGCAATGCGTCTACCAGCTTTCTCTATTCCTTTCTCATCCCTGTCTCTTCTCCTCTTCCTTTGGTTTAGGCGAAAGCGCTTTGTCTGGTAAACGGCTCCATCTTTTTGATACAGGCGTTTATTAGCTGTTGAGTTTAATTAAAAAAGGCCATTCATATGAAAATGGGACTTTGATAGTGATTGGTTTCCCCAGCAGCCTCTTCCAGATGCTTTTAATTAGAGCACTGTTTGATTGACATCAAGCCTGTAGGCTGGTGGCTGACTGCGAACGCATACACACACACACACACACACACACACACACACATACAATACACAAACACTCATAGTCATATGCACAAATTCACTCATGCAGTCACATGCACTGTGTGTGTACCACAGATCCAGTTCGTTTTGACACAGTGAATGGCCAGGTAATTAGTGAGGAGGCAGAGCTGAGCCAAAGTTAATCACCTTGGCCTTGTCAGTCATGCTCTTTGCACATTGTTCACACATATAATTAATGCAACACCCGCAAATTGGCGCCCTTACAAGCTGACCGGCAACACACACACACACACACACACACCTTTCATGAGAGCGGCCTTAGAGTAAAATTCCCTGTTCAGTACAAGTTAAGCTCAATCGAGAGCATTTGTGGCACAATGTTGATTACCACAAAATAATTTTCACTCATCCCTAACCTCAATTTAAAAACTGATGTTACAGTGAGGCATTTACAATGGGAATGAATGGAGGCAATTTTTGAGGGGGTTAAAAACAGAAATGTGAAGCTTATAATTTTACAAAAACACTTCCAATAATTATTCTGTTAAAACTTAACGTCAAGCCCGTAGGCTGGTTGATTACCATGAAATAATTTTAAAACTAGTTTCTTTCTTTCTTTCTTTTTTTTTTCTTTTTGAGGTTACACTTACGTTAGAAGTGAATGGAGCCAATTTTTGGAGGATTTAAAATCATAAAATCTTATAAAAGCACTTACATTAATTTTTCTGTTAAAACATTTAACAGAAGTCGTGTTTGATTTGAGCTTCAAGGATAGTTCCTGTAATTTTTCACAGTTGTTTCAGGATTTTAGGCATTACATTGCCATATCAATAAAGTAAAATTGATTATAACTATACATATAACCATAACTATACATAAAAAAGTGAGTGAAATTTTCATTGCTAAAATAATGTTAATATAAATATAGTCTTGTGGCTACACTATTGAAACAGTGAGTATTTTAATGTTTACAAATTGACTGAATTAGTTAATTATTAATGAATTTATTTATTTTAAGGATAGGAAGGACAGTTGTCAAACAAATTTGGTAACACTTTGCTTGAAGCCATCATTTATAACGCGTAGGTTCCTTGTTATACATGAAATTGGTTGTTTGTGTTTTAATTATACTTTCTGAGGTCTATAAATGAATTGATATAGTGCACTATGGTTACAGTTATTCATAAGTTCATGTATTATACATAATGCATCATACAGGCTTCAAATAAAGTGTTACCATAATAAACTGAATCAAAATGATCCCAAAACCGGTGTCAATTGAGCTTGACTTGTAAGTAAGCTAGTGAGCTTACGTGAGCCACTGAATTCAGTACTGATGTAACTCCAGAGAAAGGCTATTTTTCTTTTGTTTGGTCACTGCGGCGCAGGCCTCATCTGCTCTCTGTGCACGCTCACTCGCTCCCTGCTGTATTATCTGAGTGTCAGCTCCGCATGTGGCACTGATAAATTTATTCCACACATGTTTATGGTCGCTGGTTTACGTGCAGCTTCATCCCAACCTGGCTTCTCCAAACATACAACTCCATTTTATGGAAGAATACAGAGAGATGAGGACGTTTGGGAGGGGGAAGAGAGAGATACGTGTCGGGATGACTGATGTTACAGTGTAAAAGTCCCATCTGCCCTCAAGGGTTATTGTTGTAATACTCCTCCTGCAATGATGTACGATTTATAAGCGTGCACACTCTGTCCCCCGCTTACCTACGTCTAACTCCGACCCATCAGCCCTCATTTACGCTTGCGTGTCTTGTGTTTGCGCTTTGTTTGGTTTGCCCGCCGTTTGGCTTTGATTTGGGAGACAGCGCTAAAAGCCTGGTGAAATCTGTAGAGAAACGTTTCAGGCCAAAACCTTTTTCCAATTACCCAGTCTTCATTACTGCGCTGTCATAGCTCGCTCCATGCAACTCCAGGCCTTTACTTTATGGCTGTGGAACAAAAAGCCCCGCTGTTGTTTTTTCATATAGACTGATTTCCTGTTCACCCAGTTTAATACATGAGAATGGGACTCAGATATCATCCAGTAGGAGGCACAGACATAAAATGGCATTTTCTTGCCCAAACTGAGAGCCAGGCATGCTGTCTTCCACAGGTTTCATGATGGTCGCCGTCCTAATGTGTCTTTATTCAATTAGGAAGCAGTGAGTAGGTATTCCGGCTCAGTTATTCTTAGTTTGGGCCTCTTAGTATCTGATATTTGTAAGCTAGTTTTCTTTTAGCAGGAAATGCAAGTAAGTAGCAAGTCAATGAAGACATTGACATTAGGTTAGCTATATTTATGTGTGCAACTACGTTTTTATCTGGTATATTTGACTGATTAATATAATGGAGTAAAATGAATGGAGTGTGTGTTTCAGTGCTGTCCAATATGACAATGTCTAAGCAATGTCATATCATGCTTACTTTAAAAGTATGGTAGCTCTACCATGGTGACTATGAGATATCTGAAATTGTTATACTGCATAATACAGTACGGGCCAGGGAGGATACTTCTCAGTATTTGCTTTTATACGAATGTCACCATGGACCACAAAACCAGTCTTAAGTGTCAATTTTCAAAATTGAGATTTATACATCATCTGAAAGCTGGATAAATAAGCTTTCCATTGATGTATGGTTTGTTGGGATAGTATTTGGCCGAGATACAACTATTTGAAAATTTGGAAACTGAGGGTGCAAAACATCTAAAAATTGAGAAAATCGCCTTTAAAGTTGTCCAAATTAAGTTCTTAGTGATGTATATTACTAATAAAAATGAAGTTTTGATATATTTATGGTAGGAAATTTACAAAATATCTTCATGGAACATGATCTTTAGTTAATATCCAAATGATTTTTGGCATAAAAGAAAAATCGGTAATTTTGACCCATACAATGTATTTTTGGCTATTGCTACAAATATCCCCGTGCAACTTAAGACTGATTTTGTCATCCAGGGTCACAAATAAGTATGTTTTATATAGTATGAATGTGTGCAGTATGAATGTGCTACAGGTACCATGTTGTCATTGTCATGTGACCTACGGCATTAGTTGCGTCGCTTCACTGCCAATAACAGCTTCTTTCCTGTGGCCTCAAAATCTAACATAACATATCAGAAAGTCTAAATCTTAAATACTGAGAAAAATTGTCATAAAATGGATGTTAACGATAGCTAGTGGTTGCTATCCAGGCTCTTTGGAAATACATGCTTCTACCTACAGTACATTTCTGCAAAACTCAAAAAACACACCTATACGTGTGAATTGCTGCAGTTTCCAGTTGAAATTAATACTAGAGGAAGTAATACTCTGACAACTTTTATACCTTTTTACACAAAGTATTATTTACAGGCAGAGCTGGGTAGTAACTGATTACATGTAATCTGGATTATGTAATTAGATTAAATTACATTTTAAAATACTCATCAGACTACAGTTACTTTTTTATTGATTATATGATTATACATTATTAGCAATATTTTATTCACAATTTATTAATTCTCCCTAAATCCTCTTTTTCATCTTTTAAATGTTCCTTTCTTAAATAGCCTACCACTTAAGTCAGAAATTCTTGCAGTTTTGTGGACATTCACACAGAGTCCAGTCATTAGTCAGGTGGCCACACAGCATTTGACCACTGGATTTACAAAAATCATTTCAAGTTTAAGAAGTCTTTCAACGTTGAATAAACTACTAATGAACATATTCTTTTTTATTTGATTTATCACTCAGTAAGTTATTTAAACATGTATTACTGTGTCTTTGGAAGGCTTTTAGCTTTCAGACACTTTAAAATGCACAAATTCAAGTAATATTTTATTTACAGATAATGCAGGAATTCCCAATTTTGTTGTCATCTGGACCTCTTTCGCCTAATATATTTACTTGAAGTACCCCTGAGATTTTAAAATAAATATTTTAATAATTATATATCACATTTACATGATCACAGTTCTCTGATGTTGGTTAATGGACACATGACATGCAGGTAAACAAATAAAATATTTCATTTATTTTAGTAAGTGTTTTATTTTGATTGATTTTATTTTAAAATGATTAATTTTAGTTTTACATTTTAATGATTTAAATATTAGCTTTTCATTAAACTCACGAACCCCCTGAAGTTCCTTTTATGAAACCCAGTTTGGGAAACTTTGAAGTAATGTAATGTTTAATGCACTTCATGTTGTTAATAACAAAGAATGGAATATATTTTCTTACTTTTTATTTTTTATGTCAATACGGTACAAGATTATACTATTTAAATCAAGGTGATAAACAAGTTAGCTCAAAAGTAATCTAAAAGTAATCAAAAATAGTCTTACTGTATTACCTAAAATGTGTAATGTAATGGATTACATTACTAACTACAATTTTTGTCATTTAATTTGGAATTATTAACGGACTACATTTTTGCACAGTTCCTTGCACAATATTATGTTATGACTTAAGGCAAGGCAAGGCAAGGCAAATTCAAAAACTGATACTTTTGAACGTTAGTGTCACATAAACAGCTTCATATGTATGAGTTTTCTAATTCAGTAGGTTTGCTCGGTAGCTCACCCGATACGGCATTGCAGTTGAGAGGTGAAGTGCTCTGGTACAAATCCTGTGAAACTAAGGTTTAACAAAACAGCTCTAATCTGCGTATAAGGAAGATAAAATTGCACGGCTGCATCAGTGAATGTGTTGTAATATCACTTTTGCATTCATTAAGACTATTGGGTAGGTTTAGGGTTTGGATTGGTGTAGAGGGTAAGTTATTTTCTAACGCGATAGAGCAGTAACTTTTTAGCGAAATGAATTAGAATCCTGAACGGCCACAATACGTACCTGAAGCAATGTAATAAAAACGCCACAATATGTGCCTATACCAATGTAATCACGCATTGAGTGCGAGTTTTAGCGCCACTCACTGGACATTTCACTTTGAAACTTCCTCGAAACATGCAGTAAGGCACGTAATATGGGTGCTGCAGAAATGTCGCCACAAGCATGTGCTTCCAATGAGCCTGGGTTGAGCATTTCTCATTAGCACGTGACACTTTAGCTACTCTGACAGCACACTTCAGGAAGATTGAATAACCTTTTTATTGAAGTACCCTGACATGACCCAGCACAAAACAACAGTGGCTGCAGGTGTACAAGAGAAGACTGTATCTATGTGTCTGAGCGTGTGTATGAAGGAAAGTAAATCCAGACTGTCTCTGACCGTGTTTAGCACTACCAGTGCATTCACCGCTCTGGCCCAGCTGCCTCCTCAGGTGAGTTACCTGTGCTGGCGGGCCTCTCTAAACCCCCTGTATTCAGTGACACGGGCGCTGTCACTCTTCGCTCAAATATCACTTAACACTGATTAACCCACACTGGGCCGGCACTGGGTCTTCACTTGCCCACCTGCCAGCCGACTGCCATTAGAAGTTCCCTTATCTGGTCTCAGATCTGTCTACAATAGAGCCCGGGCCTAGCCGAGGGGTTAAGGAGCCTTCTTAAATAATAAATCATTAGCTAAATACTTTTTGTTCATTTGTGTCATGTTACACGTACCTCAATTTGCTACACAGTGTCCCATTCAGCAGATGCCTCGTCTGTGTCTGCGCCGTCATTCAACCACTGCAAGCCAGAAATCCTTTTCTCTGTTTCTCTCATTCTGTGTCTCTCTTCTGATTGCCGTTGTGCTCTTGCTTGCTCCTTTATGTGGTATTTTAGTCAGACTCAAGAAAAGAATTGCAAAGGGATGATGAATTATTAATTGACTCTGTTAAGCTCCGCCCCCTTAATTTTCTGTCGTTTTCTCAGATAATCTTTATAGAATTTTCTACAGGGATTGATTAGAGATTCCCATAAACAGCACAATTGTTAGTAAAGTTTGTGGGCTGGAATGTAACAGTCCTGGACCAATACGAATGGAATCAACCGGGACTCTTATTTTGAAATGTCTATGATTTACTATTTCCAACTGCTCATATAAAAACATGAGGGGGATCAAATATGAGTTTTTACGACCATCTACAATATATGTGACTCTGGACCACAAAACCAGTCTTAAGTCGCTGCGGTATATTTGTAGCAATAGCCAAAAATACATTGTATGGGTCAAAATTATCAAATTTTTCTTTTATGCCAAAAATCATTAGGATATTAAGTAAAGATCATGTTCCATGAAGATATTTTGTAAATTTCTTACTGTAAATATATCAAAACGTCATTTTTGATTAGTAATATGCATTGCTAAGAACTTCACTTGGTCAACTTTAAAGGCGATTTTCTCAGTATTTTGATTTTTTTTTTGCACCCTCAGATTCCAGATTTTCAAATAGTTGTATCTCAGACAAATATTGTCCTATCATAACAAACCATACATCAATGGAAAGCTTATTTATTCATTTATTTCAGATGATGTATAAATCTCAATTTCGAAAAATTGACACTTAAGACTGGTTTTGTGGTCCAGGGTCACATATTACAATATAAACACCATAAAATAAACATGGACATAACTCATGAAAAGCAGATTATTGGCATAAATGCACGATAATCATAGATCGTGAACTGCTCCGAAACAGTGAGCTTGTAGAACACGCAACAGTGCTACGTTTAGATTTTAAAACCTTACATAATCGAATTAATCGTGATTACTGTTTTTCCATCTCCAAATATACGACTACTTATAATGATCACTAAGATGTGTTCCTAAATACATTTTATCACACATCTATTTTTAGTGGCAAATGCGAGTGAAACGCTCACACTGTCGTGTCCTGGCCAAAGTTTTATGTGTTCATCAAAAATGTGTAGCCTACGCATAAATGCACATGCATGGGAGAACTATACTGTAGATATCCGCTAACCGTAAACAGTAATTGTCAAATTTTTGTGTTCATAAGTGAAAAAACTTTCATGCATATACGCAGTTTTCGTGCACAAGTTTTCCGAAATGTGTTCCTACGTACACTGGATTTATTTTTATTTTTGTGTATTTATTTAGTTGCATTTATAAGCAAGGTTTTTGTGTACGTGACGTTTCTCATTTATGCGTTAAATTTTTCATTGTTAATATACTTTCCTTTATAAGAGTGAAAAGGCTTTCACTTTGTATTTATCCTCTTCTCATGTCCTCTCACATCAGGTGGTCTTTACTGTCTCTCTCTGTTCGTTGACATTTAATCGGCCATGCTCACATAATACAGCCAATATTATTTTTCCACTCCACATGGGTGGGGTCACAGGGCTATGAGTTGCGTAAAAAAACAACTTTTCTGTTTTCTCTGTAGACACACATACACACACACATGTGTATTTGTTAGGCACACTCATGAAGCAGAGAATAGATTAGGCATTCTTTGAGTATGACTTGCGTAAAGTGATTATAAGTCATCTCAGCCCAACAAATTTAGACTTCTTGACGCCCCCTCTGTTGCTGCCCCCCAGTCAGATTCATGTAATGAGATTAAATGCTAACAGAGGCTCAAGAGTGCCTGGACACACACACATTGCTACTTTGATGCCGCTGTGTCGGAGACAGACGACATTAGTCCTGTCTGTGGCCCTTCAGCCCTGGAAGCATGTCATCTCAATCTGCAGAGAGAATAAAGAACGTCCCCTCAAGCTGATGCATTAGTAAACAGCGAATGCTCACACTCCTGCAGCTGCTGGGCTCTGCCTGTGTGTATGTGTTTACACTCTTAAAAATAAAGGTTTTCAATGGATCTTTTCAACACCTTTTAACAAAAGGCACTCGTCTTTTCAAGCTCCGTGGGTTTCTTGAGTGTATGTGGTTTTTGGATATATCTAGGTTCTTTGGAGGCTGGAAAAGTGATGTTACATTATATGTTTTGGTTTTTGAGTGACTTAAATTTCATGTTTCAAAAAATGGTAATGGTGTAGCCAATGATGTGTGTAATGGCAATTACAATTTAAGTTTTTTATTTTCCCTTCATTGCAGAAAAATGCAGGGAAACAAATCCAAACAATTGGCGTTTGCTACCGTTTCGAGACCAATCAGAGAAGCTTGTGAAATTTTTTGCATTTAGTAATATTTTATCAATAATAATGCATAATTTTATCTCTGACACTCTGATTTTTTTTTTTTGAATAAATGGAATAAATATGGTTTATAAACATTTTTAAAACCAGGAATGTGTTGAAGTATCAACCTGATAATTTAATTTTTTTTTGAGATATTTCAATTTTATTTTTTCTTGCTACACTGCTTGTTGGAAAAACTGTGCTATTTTGAAAGCAGCTTATTAAACACTGGTTTAGGGTTAGGGGTTAGTAATTAAAATTCACTCGATTTAAAAAGAACAATAAAACCAAAGTAATCCAAGTTCAATTTCTGCTCCTCACTCTCCTAGAACTTTATCACTATTCCTATAAAAAAAAAGCATCAAAATTGTGAATTTTAAGGATTTCCTCTTAAGGTCGTTGTAGCACTACATACATGTAAGACACATAACACATAACAATTAGCTAGTATTTCAAAACATTGTGAATAACAATTACAGTGCAATAAAACTGGAATTATTATATTATAACTAAATTAGTTTTAGGGCCATCTGGAATAAACTGGAATAAAGAAGGGCTTGTTGTTTCACCGTGGGTGGTTTCACCATAGGCCATAAACCCAAATTTATGCTACGTGTGCATTTAAATAGACTTACGGAGTCACAATTTAAAACCATAATCACTCTCTGTAACATTCTGCTTTTATATTGGCTGATAAGTTGATAGATTTTATCTTTGGCATTATTTGGTAAAGCCTAACATCTTGCACTTGAATAAGATCCCTAAAGATAGCACTTAAAAGCCATTCGGAAAACACTAATTTGCGAGGAGTTCCAAAGCAGAATTTGTTCTGATCATGGACCCTGCTGATTTTAGTCTTGCCCAAGATCAAGAAAACGGCCTGTGATTATTATAACTGGTATGTCGACATGTATTTGACCAGCTTTGGCCCAGAGGCAGCATTTATGAGTATAACTTAAGATCATATCAACAAGATTGACACTTCATTCAACTAGTTTCATAATATGATCAGTCGTAAAGGCAAAACATGGTGTTCATTATATATCATAAATCATTAAAAATGCACATAGTCATTTTTTCCATTAAAACATTTTTGCTAATAAAGACATGAATAGTACCTTATGCTTAAATAGGCTTCAAATCATATCATGCACATTTGCATAAAGCCTTGTGGAACAACTAATTAGTGCAAAAGAGCACACACAATTAAAAAAAAAAAAAAAAGGACTGCATGTATACAATATGTACATACTTAAAGGGATAGTTCAGCCAAAAATGAAAATTCTATCATTAATTACTCACCCTCATGTCGTTCCAAGGCTTTCGTTCATCTTCGGAACACAAATTAAGATATTTATTAAGCTCTCGAATTTCATCAAAAATATCTTAATCTGTGTTCCGAAGATGAACAAAAGTCTTAGGGGTTTGGAACGACATGAGGGTGAGTAATTGATGACAGAATTGTCATTTTTGGGAGAACTATCCCTTTAAGAGGAAGACTACAGTCACATCAGCAGCCTAATAAACTCAGTTTTGTTTTACATGGAGCGGGTTATCTCATGGGGGCAGCCAGGTTGATCACATGAGCTAAATTCAGCACACTTCATCTATGCAACCCACATACTGTATTATAAGATAAATAGTAATTTTAATAAATTAAATCCCTCACAGGTAACTGTGCATTTATACAGTGGTACTGGTAGCTAATGACATTTTATTTTACGCAATGCTTCATCCACACCAGTAGGTATCAGTACAAGTCAAAGACAAGTGGCATATTAGCCAGTGCAACATCAGCAAAAACTACATCTTTTAACTGATCAAAAATGTTAATAATTGGAAAAACTTTCTGTTTTCCTGTAATAAAGTTATTATGGGATATTTTTGGGATGCCCAAAGAATGCTTTTGGATCCATATATATGCATTTAAACATTAAAATGTACTTATTTATTTATTTATTTATTTATACAAAACATTTATTTATGTCTAACCAATCTCTCTCTGTCTCACTTGCTTTTTTCTCACCCTTCCTCTCTGTTTCTGCCCCCACAGACTGTAGCGGTGCTGATAGGCATCTCTGTTGGAGTCTGCCTGTGTTTCTGCAGACAAACTGCCTCCACCAGCCACGCCGTTCTCCCTGGGAACCCTCCACTCCTTTATTACCCCTCTACCCCTGCACACAAGCCTGTGTGCCAGCCTGCCCTCCGCCCACACCAGGCTACGGCTGGACCCTCACACAGGTCAAAGTTCGAACTTTGTGTTCCACTGTGAAGTATAATAAACCAAAAATAGCTGGACGTGTGTTTCTGCTGGAACCGTATTATATGTCGCCATGGCTCTCTACCCGTTTGCTTTGCCGTAACGGGGGGCGATATAACGGGAGTGGTCAAGCGTCTCCTCTCGCTGCTTCCTGTGACTGACCTTCGGATGACCTCGGGAACTCTGGGCCGCTCAGAAGGCGGTTGTTTCGTCCGCAGCGTGCGCATTCCTATCTCAGGCTATCTCAGCCATCACTTGACAGGAATTATATAATTGCTGCCTGTGATCTCATTCTCCTCAAAGAGCATTTTGAAGTTTCCTTCCCTTTCTTTCCCTTTTGGTTTCCTCTCCCACTCTTTTTAATGTTGAAATTGCTCACATTAAATCACCCTTTTCCTTCGATCCCCCCAACATTCTCTCTCTCTCTTCTAGTGTTTGGCATTCAATCCCTCTGTTCTTGTCAAATCGTTTATGATACATTTATCGCTTTAATGTGTGTGTGTGTGTGGAGGTGCATGCTGAGCGGCACTCATTTAGCAAGCACAGAGATGAAGTGATACAAAGTAACATAACTACACAGCGTGATGACTGTCCTGTATAGTAGCATTAACTTGACCTGTAAATGGGACCCTGTGACCCAACCTGGGGTGCGTTTCCCAAAAGCATCGCTAGTTAACTATGGTTGTTAGTTCCATTGAACTCTATTGGTAACGACGGCACTTGCGACCATAGCTGTTTTTGGGAAATGCACCCCAGACAAGTACTGTCGAAATGTTAAGGCAGAACTGCTGATCTGCATTTATACATTCAGGATTTATAAATATATATTCCAATTTACATTTATATATTTGGAATTACACCTTCGTATACTTAAAATTTATAAATGTACAATCTGATGTACAATTATATTGTCAGAAATATTACTACATATTCTTTAATTTAAACCTAAAGCTATATGTTCAAGATTAGCTTCTGTATTCTATATTATTTTATATTTATAGGTATAAGTTTTTATTTACAGACTATATCTGTGTGTACTGTGTATATTTATTATAAATACTCACACATACAGTACATCATATATTTTGAAAATATTTTCATGTATTTACATGTATATATTTATATTCACATTCATATATAATTTATATTATATGTAAATATATTTAATATATAAATGTAACATTTTCTTAAATGTATATTATACATGCATGGTTGTGTATTTATATATACATAATGAATATACACAGTACACACATATATACTATGTGAACAAAAACTTTTATTTTGGATGCGATTAATATATATATTAGTGCTGTTAAACGATTACATCCAAAATAAAAGTTTATGTTCACATAGTATATGTGTGTATACTGTGTATATTTATTATGTATATATAAATACACATACACACACACACACACACACACACATGCATGTATATATTTAAGAAAACTATGTTACATTTATATATTAAATATATTTATATATAAGATAAATTATTTGGATATAAATATAATCAGAATCAGAATCAGAATCAAAATGAGCTTTATTGGCCAAGTATGTTTACACATACGAGGAATTTGTTGTAGTGACAGAAGCTCCACAGTGCAACAAAAAGACAGCAACAGGACAGGACACAGATAATAAAAGAATAGTAAACAAATATACAAATAGGCAATGTACAAAACATCAAAACACAATATATAATATAGACAATTATGTGTGTGCAGGTCTGATATGTGCAAATATGTGTAAATATGTGCAAATATATTAGACAAATGTGTGTACAGGTCTGATATGTGCAAATATGAAATGGAAAAAAAAAAGAAAAAAAAAGGGAAGTGTGAATAAATAATAGACTTGTGTGTTCCGTGTTTATTGTCGAGTGTTCATGAGATGGATTGCCTGAGGGAAGAAACTGTTTCTGTGTCTGGTCGTTCTGATGCTCAGAGCTCTGTAGCGTCGACCAGACGGTAACAGTTCAAAGAGGGAGTGTGCTGGATGTGAGGGGTCCAGAGTGATTTTACCAGCCCTTTTGCTCACTCTGGGTAAGTACAGTTCTTGGAGACTGGGGAGGGATGTACCAATGATTCGCTCAGCAGTCCTGACTACCCTCCGTAGTCTTCTGAGGTCAGATTTAGTAGCTGAGCTGAACCAGACAGTTACTGAAGTGCAGATACATGTAAATATTTACATGTAAATACATGTAAATATTTTCAAAATATGTTTGTGTGTGCATTTACATATACATAATAAATATACACACACTCTAAAAAATGCTGGGTTAAATACAACCCAGTGCTGGGTAAATATTGGACAGAACACATGCTGGGTTGTTTTCAATCAACAGTTGGGTTAAATGTTTACCCATTCTGGGCAGTAACCCAACCGCTGGGTAAAAACAACCCAATCGCTGGGTATTGTATTTAACCCAGCATTTTTTAGAGTGCAGTACACACAGATATATTATGTAAATAATTTTTTTTATTTTGGATGTGATTAATCGCTGTTAATCGTTTGACAGCACTAATATATATATATACATATATATATAAATGTGTATATATATATATATATATACGAATTGCTTTATTTGATTGTTTTTAATTTATAACATTAAGTGTGGCCTGCAAAAATAAAATATTGCGTTGGACTCAAGATGGGTAGTACAAAAAATAATATTAATAACCATATGTACTGACAAGATTAGAACTGCAGAATGACAGTGTGTTTCAGCATTGGACTCAGGTCAGGTAGTAATAAATGTAATATCCATAATAATAATAATAATAATCATAAGAATCATAAGAAATTTAATAGTCATAATAATAATCATAAGAAATTAAATGTAATATAATAAAAACAAATAAACATTAAATGTACATGTATGTATATATATATATTATACACACACACACACACACACACGCACACACACACAACACACACACACATTCTCTAAGAGAAGAAGGATAAAATGACAGTTGGTCACATATTTGGACTTTTTCTCTCTTCACTGCAGAATTGTTCATGCGTGACATCATGATCATCAGCTAACGACGTCCTGACACGTTAACCCCAGTTCTCGCGCTGCTGGGCTCTGATCTCAGAGCAGCGGTCAGGTAGCGGCCAGGACCCTTGGAGTCTGACTCACTCGGTTCTGTTGAGTCCGTGAGGACTGTGTGAGTAATAAACGGGGGTCACGACCTCTGCGGGTGTTGAACAGAGAGGACGACACGTAATTGAGAGAAGTCACACATCAAGTTCCTCTTTAATGTGATGGATGGGCGACTTTGAGTTGTATTCATAAAGAGCCTGATCACAGATCAGATTCCTCTTTATTTATTCACTGACGTTATGCAGAAAAACAGATCTGGGATCAGTGAGTTTGGGTGTGTTATGAGTCACAGTAAGATGGTCATTCCAGCAGAGGATATGTATTGTCTTTATGGCGCACAGAGAAGCATGTGGTATATTATTACCTTATGCTATATTATTAATTCTACATTCTAATTAATTAGTAATTACATTAGTAATTATACATTCTAGCATATTATGGGTGTTAGTAATATAGAAACCATTTGAATATTTGGACAAATGTGACTGAATAAAAGTTTCTTATAATCTGAGAAATCTTTTGAATTTATAGCTTAAATATTAGTTTTATAGACAAGCTGTGCCTCTACATGAATTTTGAGAAAGAAAGAAAGAAAGAAAGAAAGAGTGTTCAACATGTGTGGACTCCAGTACTATTCGAAAACCATTTTATTGAGAATTAACAATATGTGCTTCAAGAAGTACAGGAAGAGGTACATTATAACATTCGTTTTTTTTATACTTTTTTTTTGTGCGTTTTTCATAAATGTGATGACTTTTATTATTTTTAAAATGTGGAAAGAAGTAAATAAAAATACATATAATAATGAATACACACACACACACACACACACACATATATATATATATAGTGCAATAGTAATTAATAATATACACTAGCATATTTTTGGTTGTAGTTCCTTTGCTGGACTGACAGGCATATACATTGCTATGAATAAATTGATCTATTGCTTGCTTGTTAATGCTTTAGTTTATTTTGTGTAGAGCAGTGGTCGTGTGCACTTTCTACACAGATTGTGCTTTTGTGAGGAATCCAGTTTGTGTCATTTTCTGCAAAATTCCCATGCTCTCTCCACTTTTCATGAATAAGATACCAAACAGAACCTGCAAATGGACAAATGCTAAAAAAGTCTGCAAAATGATGATTGTCACACAAGCTGTTAAACTAAGTTTTCTTTTTTATGAGCAGTTTTTGTTTTGTATTTATTTTCTACGAGGTTTGCAATGTTCTGAATAGTTTAAAATGTGTTTTTTTTGTCATTTTTGTTCTAGTGATAGAAATATTAAAAAAAAATACATTTAAAATAAAAGCTTAAATAAGATAATAAAACTTAAATATGTATATGAAAAGAGACAGATTGGGTAACAGGGATGGAAATTTAATCTAATTAACACTAGATTATTATCTAATTAACATTAAAAGTAAAATTTTAAAAAGCTAGAATTAGTAACAGAATTGCAAATTTAGCCTAAATGAAGCTGTCACTCATTAGAAACAGTTTGAGACCAAATGGTATTGTACCGTATATGTTATTTGTATTAACTCAAATGTACATTTCACATAAATCAAATGAAAGTGGATGGGGATTAGCAACAGCAGTGCAAAACATTCACTTTCAACTGATCGATAAATAATGTGTTAAATTTGTGTGTGAGTCACTTGTCACTTACTGGGGTCTGTAAGCCTGACTGCAGTTCACACATCACCATTAGGAGGCAGTAGTGTTCTTTAACAGATACAGACCTGTGTGTGTGTGTGTGTGTGTGTGTGTGTGTGCGTGCGCACCTGTGCGTGTTTGTGTGTTGCTAGATTTATAGAGGGTGGAAATGCTGTTATTATATATCATCTTCCTCATCTATCCTGAGGTTGAAAAAAGCATCCTTCCTAGGGCAGGCTGATCATCTTCCGCATGTTTATAGGGAGGCGATGCTGACATCTCTCACTCCCTCTTCCAATCCTCCTTTCCTTGGATGGAGAGGAAAAATCTGGCCTTCGTGATTTCTCTGGCTCGAGTCTGTTATGAGCGATGCCTGATCCTTCTCTGACAGCATGAAATGAGATTTTAACTTGTGAGATGAAATCAGCTGCAGAGCCCAGTGTTGTTTTGCATCATGCATGTCTGTGAATTCTTTGGAGAGGTTTGATCACAAGCCTTTATGAATGATGGCATGCTTGTTACAGGTCTATGTGTGTATATGATGTCTGTTTGGCATTGCAGAATTCATGCTTGTGTTTGACACTCTTAGTGTTTCTTTCTTTCTTTTCTTTTCTTTTTTTGGGGGAGATCCTTTAGTTCTTGTTTTGAAAAGCAAAACACCAAAGAAAGCCTGATAAAAAATTACTCTGACAGTACCATGGTACACCACTGATTGTATTAGATGGAGATACCATGGTACTTTTGATAAACGCAAGGATACTTAATGACTTCCATATACATATACCATGGTATTTACATTCCAAAGAACATGATGATGCACATGATACCTGTCTTAAAGCCATGGTACATACAGTATAATAGGACATTTTAAAAAAACAAAAAGAAACAACAAAAAAACATGGTACTCCAATGTATTTGATATGGTAGTGCCATTATACTTATGTAAATAAAAGAAAGGGTATGGTGCCAGGATTTTACCATGGTAGTCCAGGATCTTATAAAGAATATATTACCAAAAATCATGGTACCAATACCATTTTCTAAGATAATGAAAGAAAATGGAAGAGATAGGAAAAAAGAAAGAAGAAATGTTCTTGGTTCTCCAGATTAATTTAAAAATATCATATTATCATGGCACATGTCCAGAACTCCTAATGTTTGAAAGAAAGAAAGAAAGAAAGAAAGAAAGAAAGAAAGAAAGAAAGAACATGATACATGGTATTACCATTACCATATCAGTTTACTTGTTGAAAGAAAGGCAACAGAAACAAACAAACAAACAAACAAACAAACAAACAAACAAACAAACAAACAAACAAACAAACAGAAAAGACACACACACACACACACACACTTGTTCTGCTATCCTTGTGGGGACTCTCATAGGCGTAATGTTGTTCTGCTGTACAGACCGTATTTTCTATCGTCCTACACCAACCCTACACCTAAACCTGCCTTAGATAGTGCTGCATTTTTACATTTTCAAAAAACTTCATTCTGTGTGATTTATAAGCTTGTTTACCCATGGGGACCTCAATTTAGGTCCCCACCGTGACACAAGTCCCCATGAGGCTGTGTGTATTCAGGTCTAAGTCCCCACCAGGATAGAAAAAACAAGTACACACACACACACACACACACACACACACACACACACACATATTTGAAACATATTTCCATCTAAAATACCAAGAGAGTACCGCAGTACTTGTCTAAAAAACATGGTACTAACATTTTCGCACCATTGTTGCTAAAACAAACAATAAAACAAACAAATAAACAAACAAACAGTCAAACAAATAAAGAAATGATCAAGGAAACAAACAAACAAACAAACCTCAAATAAACAACATATTTACATCTATTTATTTTTTTTATTATATTTTGCTATGTACATGTCTAGCATGATCATACCAAAGAAAGAAAGAAAGAACAAAAAGCAAACCAGTAATCAAACAAACATTCAAACAAACAAACAAACAATCAGACAAATAAATTATCCAAAAAACAAACAAACAAACAAACAAACCTCAAACAAACAACATATTTACATCTATATTTTTTATTTTATCTTGGTACATGTCTAGCATAAAGAAAGAAAGAAAGAAAGAAAGAAAGAAAGAAAGAAAGAAAGAAAACAGTTAAACAAACCAGTAATCAAATAAACAAACAACAAACAGACAAATAAATTATCCAAGAAACAAACAAACCTTAAACAAACAACATATTTACATTTATATTTTTATTTTACCTTGGTACGTGTCTAGCATTATTATACCATTCTACAGAAAGACAAGGACCAAAAGTAAGAAAGAAAGAAAGAAAGAAAGAAAGAAAGAAAGAAAGAAAGAAAGAAAGAAAGAAGAGAAGAGAAGAGAAGAGAAGAGAAGAGAAGAGAAGAAATGAACAGTACAGATAAGAGCGAGAAGCGCTGAAGAGCATTAGCGTTCCCATCGAGCAGTCAGGCCACCCTCAGAGATCCTTGAGCTGTGAATGATGAATCATGTTGTGGATTGCAGATTGCAGATGCATTCAAAAACAGCCTCATATTTTACACTGTTCAAGACAGATTAGCTCGCTCCTAAAACTGAGACCAGCCTCATGAGAGAGAGAACGAGATTTGGGAGCTGAAGGAGCATCTTTCTCTCCTCGCGTTCCCACAGTTTCACCATCCGTTTATGTTATGACCAAACACATGTAAGGATGTTTCACTTGAAATCCATAAAATGAATTTCATCCATCCGCCCCGTACATATTTTCATACAAGCGCTAATTAAGAAAAACATGCCGGACCAGGATATTAACACGTGCACGCCGCCCCTCTCCACAGCACAAAAAAGCCCCTGCAGACCGCAGAATGAAGGTACGAGAACAAGAATAGGGAGGAAATTTGCTTGAAATGTAGCTATGAGCCTGCAAAGATCTTATTACATAGATGGCCGATAAGCATCTCAACTGGAATAATACTTTGCACAAGCTGCACATTTAATTAAGCATTCATATGTGCGGAGCGACGGGAAAAAAGAGGGAGAGAGAGGAGAAGAGAGATTGCATTCATCCTCAGCCTTTGCCCTTTTCTTCCCTTTATAATCTGGGCGTTGTGAGGATGAGAGGAGGTGAAGACAGCGAGTAGGAGTTCGCCTCTTAACTTTGTGTCTTATTTAAAGCTTTACACATGTTTTTCTGTTAGCACACTCGCTACCTCCCATTGCTGCCCCCAGGGTACTCACTTTGAGGTGTGTGTGTGTGTGTGTGTGTGTGTGTGTGTGTGTTGGCCTGTGGCTGTGATCTCAACAATCCTGACATATTTGTTTTTGTCTTTGCTTGCATTCTGAAGTCGTTTTGTGTTTGTTGTTGTACATTTATGTACAGGCTGTGAGTGATTCATTGGCTGAGGCCAGTAACAGTGGCTCAGTCATCAGTGTGTGTGACAATAGATGTGTACATGTGTGTATCAGAGCTTCAGGAGTGTGTGTTAGGAGCCAGCCTCCCATTTGAAGCCGCCGATAGGAAACACTTGTCTAAACAGGACAGGGAGCTGTTGCTTCAATCAATCCGGTGGCATCTGAACACACTTTAGACACTGGAGTACCACTTTAAATCTATCTATCTATCTATCTATCTATCTATCTATCTATCTATCTATCTATCTATCTATCTATCTATCTATTTTATTTCACATTTGATTCTAGTTTGCTGTATAAATGTCTTAAAATGTCCGATATTAACATATAATAATAACAACATAATGTTTATTGATTCATTGTTTTAATAAATGTATTAATCAATAGCCCAGTATTAAATAAGGAATCAAGAAAGAGATGTTAAAATTGCACCTGGCAGTGTTTAGAAAGGTCAAGTCAAGTGCATTGCATTGTGGGAACATTTTTTTTATAGTGTGCTCTATTGCATACTGCCCATTGTGACAAATGTAGTAGGTCATCCAAGTCTTTTGTGCATGGTGAAATTTGCATTCACATACTGCATATCATTGAAATAGTATGAGCATAATGCATAGCTTCAGATTTCATATCTTTAGATAATTATTTCATTCTGAAACTAATTTGGGGTATGCCTTGTCTGATTAAATAATGAGTCAAGGAGAAGTTAAAAGTCACAGCTGGTATTGTTTGTAAAGGTCAAGTTGACCACGTTGCATTATGGGATATGGCGATTCATTGTGATTTTTGTATACTGCACATTTTGGCAAATGCATGTAAAACGTCATCCAGGTCTTCCATGGATACAGAAGACGTATACTGTGCACAGTATGTATGTAAATATTGCAGAAGCAGTATGAGTGATCCTTTCTCGTGTTTCCCAGCATTCTCATGCGTTCTGATAGGGGCCTAAAACACAAACTGTTGAAAATGGGTTTCAAAGTGCAAGTTTTGGAAAATACACTGTTGTAAACTACAGTGTACACTATAAAAATGCAGATTTGAATAAGTGGTAATGTCATGCACATGTTCTGGCATGCATAATATAGCATTCTTAGTCATTTTTGTGGATCTTGTGAGAAAGGGGATTGTTTTGATTAGTGAAATAGTAATTTTTTTGTGTTTTTACTTAGTAATAGATAGAGATATGTCAGCTTTTGTAAGTTACTAACTCCCCCCTTCCTTTAGTATGTATGTGCACACACACACACACGTGCACACACACAGCAGTTAATTCTTTGAGAGGGTCAGGAATTGAGCAATAAAGAGAATTGGTGCTGCATTGTGAGAGATGAGGTCGCTCTCTTGGGGTCTTTCCTAAATGTGTGTGAACAAAGATTAAGCCCCTCACACACACATATGCTCGCACACACACAACACACCATAAATTCATTTTCTCACTTGTGACCTTTCCACACCAATCACAAATAAACATCTGACAGAGCATGTTGGCATGCAGATTTACTCTACAACATTTCTGGATATGGTGCTTTTAAGTGCAAGTATTATTTATGTATTTGCTGATTTGTTATCTTACCACATATAAATCTGTTCAAATTAACTACAGTTGTGATACGGTGACAGTCAGTTTAATGCATTTGGACATTTAACAGAAAAAGTTGCAGAGAGATTTTGCATATTTTACAAATCTGCAAGTTTCAGTTAACTGTAATAGTGCCAGGTGTCAGGTGTGAATTAAGACAACAGCAATGCACAACAGAAACCATTGTTACTACTTGTTACTACAGTAAAACCAAAATAAATTGTTACGGGATACTCTTCAAATGGTATGTTTTTTTTTGTTTTGTTTTTTTACATGAGCATGTTTTTTCACACACACACACACACACACACACACACACACACACACACTGAGATGCTGCTGCGGCAAGGCCTGATGTAAATGAGCTAGATTGGAGAAGGAGGGGTGGGGCCTGAGTGAGACGCACAGAGAAAAAGAGAGAACTAAGACAAAAGTGTCAGTTCTATTATCACATTAAAAGGGGACTAGAGTGAGACACACTCCCGGCCTTGTGTCCACAGGACTGCACCTGCAGGGCCGGGGTCATTGTTAGGGGCCCGTCCTTCCCCCCTCCCTCCTCCTCCTCTCTCTGGAGGGCTGCTGCTCTTTTCTCTTGCACCCTTTCTTTTCGTCATCCCTCACTCTCCTCGTCTTTTCTGCCACTGCGTAAACACAGCTGAGAGAGAGGCGCTCACGTGCCGCCCCGCCGAGCCTTCTGCCAGAGGCCTGCTCTGGCCGTACACACACACACACACACACACACACACACACACACACACACGCGCGGGGCTGAGATTATGTTTGCACTTCCGAGAGTGTGTGTGAGTCCGTCTCTCTGTGTGTGTGTGAGTGTGAGTGTTTTTACATCTGAATGTGTGAGTAAATGTTAGCGCGAGTCATTGTCTCAATATCTGTCGGCTTTTTAATGCTGATGAGTTTGCTCAGTGCTGTCTGTTTGTTTGCTCTGGAGGAAAGTGTGGCGGTTTTAACAACGCCGCTCATTGTTGGCTCATTCGTCTTTTTGGTGCAGCATAGACACACCTGCCTATCGCTTTTATTTTGGGTTGTGTGTTCTAATGTATCATGTCTGGATGTAAATTGTGTGTGTGTTTGTGTGTGCGTGTGATTGATATATACTGCCAGAAATCTGTTTACCTATGAAATTAGTTTTCATATCTCATATCTCTTTTTTCTTTTGCTTACTGGATGCTTTACAAAAATGATGATGATTGCCATATCCATGCACCATGATATCTGCATGATATACCAAAGTACTTACAATGTACAAACTGGTACCATGGTAATTTTTTTAGTGACATTATACTGCTAAGTATAGTTTGATCATTGATATTCAAATTCTGACATTTGATGGCGACAAATAAATTAAAAATGTATAATAATAACAACAATAATGATAATAATAATAATAATAATAATATTTTATATTAAATAATAATAATATTTATGGTTATTATTGTTATTATTATTAATACTACATAATAATTCACTAACTGCATCTCTTACAAAAAATATGACAATTCATGCACCATTTAAATGATATTTCAAGGAACTTCAAAAGAATATGTCCAAAAAAAAAAAAAAAATAATAATAATAATAAAAATAAAAGATAGTGTCATTGCAACTGTTGTTAGTAATAATATACTGATAAGTAAAGTTTAATAACTGGTTAATAGTCAAATTCTATGAATGTAATTATTATGTTTGTAGGTGTGTTATTAAATATTAAATATTTGTGTAGATACAATGAACATGTTTTAATTAAATATAGTTACATTTAAATGAGTTAATCAATTAATAAATAATAAATTAATACAATTATGAATGTATTCATCTTTAAATATAGTATTCATTTTATGGTGATGGTGGTTGTTGTTGTTGTCATGTAATATTTAAAATTGTAATAAATATTTAATGTTGCAATAAATGTAATTTTAAATTAAATTAAATTAAATTAAATTTAATTTAATTTAATTTAATTTAATTTAATTTAATTTAATTTTGGCAACTTCTGTTAGTGATATGCTGATATAGTTTGATAATTAGTTAAATTTATATTCAATTTATATATATGCAAATATTATGGTTGTTGTTGTGTTATTAAATATTAAATACTTGTGTATTTATAATGAAATTGCACATGATTAGACATACAGTACTTACAATTAAAATAAGTTAATAAATTAATAAATAATAAATTAATACAATTATAAATGTATTGCTCTTTCCAGTATTCATTTTATTGTTGTTGTTGTTGTTATGTAATATTTACAATTATAATAAATATTTAATTTAATTTAATTTAATTTAAGATTCACTTATTTTAAATCATTAAGTGAATTTCCTGTATTTTTTCTCTCTCTCTCTCTCTCTCTCTCTCTCTCTCTCTCTCTCTCTCTCTCTTTTTTTTTTTTTTTTTTTAGTTTTGTGTGTGAATGACTGCCAGTCATTTATTGAGGTAGGTCAGGACAGGTAGGGCGTGTGTTTTGAGCTTTGAAATGATGAATGGCATCCCCTTGCTACCAGTGGCTGGTATTCTAAACATGCGAGGCTTTTACAGCTTTACTGAGCCTTTTATTTATTTTATAAAAAGCCCTGCATCAGTCTCCTCAGGTTAAAACAAACACACACGCCCACTCTCCTCATACACACACACACACACACACACACACACGCCTGCTCTCCTCTCTGGCTCCAGTACCCCGTCCAGGGGGCAATAAACTCGTTATCTCCCTCTTTCAGATCCTAATCTGAAGGCTGGCCTGCACATTGCCAGGTGACCCTGGGTGGGGGCTGCCAGGGCTCCTTAAATCCCCCGCTTTCCGCTGCTTGTCAGCACCCCTCTACCTCATTCCACCCCAGAGCCCACCCCCTGCCTGAGGGCCGCCCCAGCGCCCCGCTCCAACAGCAATTAATCCATCTATTGATCACAGAGTGCGACTCAGCAAGCTTCCGAACCTGCACACCAAAGCTCTCCTGTCTCAGATATTGAACTGCTTTTTTTATTTTTTGTTTAGGTGATTTTTAAGTGTTTTTGTTGCACTTGGTTTCTCTGTCACCTCTCTCTCTCTCTCTCTTTCTAAAATAGCTCCTGCAGGCTACCGTGGTCATCATAACGTCACACTTGGGAGCCATTTTGTCTCGGCCCTGTCAAAAGATGGTAAGATGAACCAGCCCAGGCTGTTGGTATCTGTTGTAATGAATGATCTGTCATAATTAATCATAACGAGAATGTATGAGAAAAGCCACTTGTAGCAAATCAGGTATGAAATGGTTTCCACATCCTACTAAAATAAAGCTACTGTAAAGTTGTAAATAAATATATTTTTATATTTATATATGTATATATTATATATAAATATATTTTTATATATATAACATTTTATTTTAGTATTTGTATTATAATATTATATAAGATTTGTTAGCATTTGTATTGAGATCACAATTAGATTAAATTAATACATTATTATTAATTTAACAAATGTATTAATTTAAATACTTTTTGTCATCTTGAGGCACTTTTGGAAATTTGCTGAGAAACCCTAATGGGCCTTGGACCCCTGGTTGAGAACCACTGTTTGTTGTAAACTGTACACAGTTAGGTCCATATATATTTGGACACTGACACAGTTTTCATAATTTCGGCTCTGCATGCCACCAGAATAGAATTAAAATGAAACAATCAAGATGAAATTGAAAGGCAGACTTTAAACTTTGAACAAAAATATAACATAAAAAGCTTAGGAATTACAACCATTTTTATACACAGCATCCCCATTTACAGGGGCCTAAATGTAATTGGACAAATAAATATAATCATTTATAAAATGTTTGTTTTTAATATTTTGTTGAGAATCCTTTGCAGGCAATGACTGCCTTAAGTCTGGAACTGATGGACATCACCAGAGACTGGGTTTCCTCCTTTGTGATGCTTTGCCAGGCCTTTACCGCAGCTGACTTCAGCTGTTGTTTGTTTGTGGGTCTTCTGCTTTTAGTTTTGTCTTCAGCAAGTGAAATGCATGCTCAGTCGGGTTAAAATCAGGAGATTGACTTGGCCATTGCAGAATATTCCATTTTTTTACCTTCAAAAACTCCTGGGTTGCTTTTGTTGTATTTTGGGCCATTGTCCAGTTGTACTATGAAGCACCGCCCAATCAGCTTTGCTGCATTTGACTGAATCTGGGCAGAGAGCATATCCTTATACACTTCAGAATTCATCCATCTGCTTCTGTCTTCTGTCACGTCATCACTAAAGACCAGTAACGCAGTGCCACTGGAAGCCATGCATGCTCATGCATCACACTGCTCCACCATGTTTCACAGATGATTCTTCATACTCTCTTCGTTCTTTTTTCTTCCCGTCATTCTGGTTCAAATTGATCTTAATTTCAGCCATCCAAAGAATGCTTTTCCAGAAGTGGTCTGGCCCTTTTTTAGATTTTTTTTTTTTTTTTTTTGGTAAAGTCTAATCTGGCCTTGTTTGAACCTTGTGGTGAACCCTCTGTATTTGTACTCGTGAAGTCTTCTATTGATTGTAGACTTTGACAGTGACACGTCTGCCTCCTGGAGAGTGTTCTTCTCTTGGCTGGATGTTGTGAAAGGGTTTTTCTTTACCATGGAGAGGACCCTCCGATCATCCACCACTGTTGTCCTCCATGGACATCCAGGCCTTTTTATGTTGCTGAGCTCACTAATGCATTTTTTTTTCTCAGAATGTATCAAACAGTTGATTTGGCCACTCCTAATGTTCCTGCTATCTCTCTGATGGATTTGTTTTGTCTGTTTCACTTGTATGGAGAGCTCCTTTGACCACATGATGTGGGTTCGCAGCAACAGCTTCCAAATGCAAATGGCACACTTAAAATCAACTCCAGAACTTTTACCTGCTTAACTGATGATTAATTTACTTGTTTAATAGATATAATGAAAGAATAGCCCATGGCTGTCCATGAAACAGCTTTTGAGTCAATTGTCAAATTGCTTATAGTCCCTTGAAAAAGGAGGGAGGTACATATTAAAGAGCTGTAATTCCTTAACCTTTCCTCCAATTTTGATGTGATACCCTCAAATTAAAGCTCAGAGTGTGCACTCTAAACCCATATTCATTATATAACTGTAACTTGAATATGTTTTGGTCAGCAGCTAAAATAATAAAAATTGTGCCTGTGTCATTGTGAATGGGAACCATCAGTTATAAATATAAATCAGTTGATGAAATATTTACATTACTTATCTCTGTCTTTTAGCAGGGTTGTTCAAGTGTGTAAAGATTTTTTGAGAAATCCATTAGGCCGCAGAGTGACTTACCAACCCACATTCCATATGATTAATGCTCTGTTTTGCATGTCTTATGAAACCACAAAATAGCTTTGTGTGAAGAACAGGGGAAAAGTAAATAATTATGCACATAATATCTTCCCAAATTACAATATATGTGCAAACTTTGTTTCCATTTAGCTTGAACTGAACCCCGTCGATGGTCACTGCATGGACAAAAACAGGTGAAACATTTTTCAAATATCATCTTATGTGTTCCACAGAAGAAAGCCAGTCATACAGGTTTGGAACAACCCAAGGATGACAGAATTGTCATTTTTGGGCGAACTATCCCTTTAACATCCATTTTGAGTGGTTCAAGCACAAGTGGACTCTACAATTCACACCAAGGATGATAACTATAACTATAAAGTTTTAATAGTGGCTCTAATTCTATTAGAACAGGTAAATCCACAACACAACTATAACAATAACCACAAATAGGAACATTATCGTTGGAATCACTATCAGAATGATTTGTTTTCCAGCTAATGAATGATAAAAACATTGATAGGCAATCAGATTCCAGTGCCATGCACAAGAGTTTAAACAGGCAGACGACAAATAATAAACAGGATGATCCCATCCGTTGGTGTGGACAACACTAATGTAGTTATCTTTATAGTTATCATTCTTGGTGTGAACAGGCCTTAAATGGAGTCCCAAAATGTGTGTGACTTGTTACTTTAGTTCATATGACATTACATCACCAAAATGAGAGTTTAGTGAGTGTATATGTGTGGGCATAAAAGCTGTGTGTGTGTGTTTGCACGTGCACATACGCCGCTCAATCCAGCGGGCCGGGCGCATGAGCAGGACAGCCTGCACTCAGTTAATGCGTCCCACTGCATGAGAGAGCAGTGTGTCACTGGGCCGCTTTGAGCTCTGGGGGCTTTGATCTGACGCTGCGGCCTGAACCGGGGGTGTCGAGCCTGTCGAGGGAATGATGGAGCGATAGGGCTCTCTCTCCTCCTCTCGCTCCTGTCCACTCGGGCCTGAATGCCCCTCTTCATCCTCTCTAAATGCCACATTATGGGGCACTGAAGAGTGGGATATCCTGCGCTGCGACCTTGGGGGTCGCAGGTCGAGAGGAACAGACGACGAGATGAAAGAGAGTCTAATTATGCCGAAACAAAAACTACCTTGTCTCCAAACAACTATTTTTGGTGGGAAACAAGGGAATTCGAGATCAAGACATTTCTCTCCGGGCTGCGTAACACTTATCGTTGTTGGCGTCCTGTCATGGGTGTTTGTGATTGGCTGGGAGCGGCTCCTTATCTGATGGTGATTGGTTGAGGCCCACGGACACAGGAAGTGACAGCGTGGTTCCCACAGTCCCTTCCTGTGAGAACGGGAAACTATGTGGAATTGGGGAGTACTGTACACACACCCACCAGCGTGCAGAGAACACAGAGTCTGTGTGTTCATGTCTGCGGGTCACGAGCCGTCTGCCCCCAGCTCTGTTTGTTTCTTTGTGGTTGTGTGAGTGTCTGTGTGTTTGTCTGCGTTTCTCTGCGTACGGTGGGTTCATGGGCGTCTGTTTGGGCTGGGCCGGGGCTCTGGGTGGAGTAACGTGGAGAAGGGTGAAGCTTGGTTCGGGATGAGGTGAGAGGGCAACAGCTACAGGAAACAGTATCTTGACTGAATTTTAGTTTCAGGGTACTGTGACATTTATGGCTAAATATGTTTATTAATCTTTAAAAACAAAATAACAAAACATTTTGAAATATGTATAATACTGTGTAATATTGTTGCAATTTAAAATATTTGTTTTCTATTTTAATATATTTTAAAATGCAATATATTCATATAATGGTAAAGCCAAAATTTCAGCATCATTAGGCTACTCCAGTCTTCAGTGTCACATGATCCTTCAGAAATCAATCTAATATGCTGATTTGCTGCTTAGTTATTGTTAATTATTTATTGATGCTCAGTTTTTAATAATAATTAATGTTATCATCAATTTTGAAAAAGATGATGAATAGAAAGTTAATTTAAAAGCATTTATTGAAATAAAATATTTTGTAACATTACAACATTATAGACTTTACTGTCACTTTTGATCAATTTATTGCTATGTTGCTGAATGAAATTGTTATTGTGTTGTGATTGAAGCTCTGGACTCTGAGAACTTGTTTTTCTATAACAAACTTTAAAATATTTTCTTTTTTTTATGTGTGTGTGTGTGTGATGTGTTTTTCTTAGTCTGATCAAGATCAAAAACTTTTTTTATTTTGTTATTTAAATAAATTGGGTGTTTGTATCAGTTGCCCCTGATCTCACCTACTGCTCTCACATTGATGGCATTCGTTCAGCAAAGTCAGCATGTTAAACAGAAGCCTCGCTGTCACTACTGAGTGCTCGAAAAGAGGTAGTGAGGCAGAAAAGAGGTAGTGTGGCCCAAAAAGGAAGTACATTTCATCATCTGTGCGCTCAACATCACATGCTGACAAAAAGCCTGAGTGGTTTTTCAGTTAGAAGAGTTGGACTGTTTTCCATGAATACAGGCAAATTCTCTGTAGGGTTTCTATCTAGCGGATCTGTTTTCTCTGGAAATCAGGAGTCCATTTTTAATGGGGTTTGTTGACAGTTTTTGACACACAGTAGTTCATGAATCCCTCTGTCAGATGGGGCTCATATTCTTAGGAGAGAGAGAGAGAGAGTGGGATTATCTTAACTATTCTGAGAAGAATGTAGGACCCACTGGTTGAAACCGAATCCTTTGCTAAAGGATATTATGAGATTTATATTTGGGCCATCAAATATAATTGCATTGCAGTATATACATTTATACAACAGTTCTTTCTGGTCCTCAAAACTGATTGACTGATGAGAGTGTGATATTCAAGTGATATAGTAACTCCACCCGTTTCACTGTTTGTATCAATCGGCTTTTTCTCACAGCTAGTGTCATGGCGGACACCCAAATCCACTATAATTTAAAAAATAATACTGTTTTTGTGTAACGGAATGTAGTTTTAAGAGTTTTTAAGGGGATAATGTTCTTGTTTAGACTTCAAATATTATTTTTTTTAATAAAGATAACATCTATTTGAAAATTAGCTTCAACGTTTTCGAAGATGTGAGCTCCAGGATGTCAGTGGGCATTCAAAACTCATAAACCCACTGAGAGCAGCCTCACCTCGGCCAGATCTTCGGGAATTTGCTGGTGTCTCATGTGATATAATTTGTTTGGGGTAAATCTAACGGGCAATCTTTTGTTTCATTAATCTATTATTTGTTCCAGAGCAAACAGTTTTGGCTGAGGGTAAAATCTCATCATGTTATATTTTATGTAACTTTAATGCTGTATATCAGAGCGCTGCCTTTGTGCTTTTGACTGAATTGCCTAGCAACTTTTATTATGGCTGTCGTGTTATTAAATAAATAATATTTTACATAAATAATAGTAGCATTTAATAATAGCATTTAATATTGGGAAACGTGTGTATTCCTGATGGTGATTTTAGTTACATTGTTTCGCCATTATATAGCGACAAGAGACTGTTTTTATGAGTGAGTCAGCAGTAAAGACTTTTATATTAAAAGAGACTGAACAGAGTTTAAAACAAAAAAGTTGTTTTTATTTGTAAGACGCAGCCAATAAATGCACTGAGCCATGCTGTCGGAAATCACCCTTAACAGATGAAATGATATTATGACAAAGATATCACATTCATCACAGTTTTATTGTGAATATGAGATTGGCCTGCAGAATGAATGCTGTATTAGATGCAGGTAATCAAACTCACTGCAGTCCATCTCTCTCTCTCAAAATACTCTACATACAGTGAGCTTTTAATACAATACAATAACTAATAATAAGAACAATGAAAGAATAAGCTTTCAATGAAGCAACTCAGCGTTCCTTCGTTAGTAGTTCTAAAGTGACCTTTTCTAATTAGTAAAGTAAAGGAGGCTTGGGCTCAGCTGTGAAACTGTCAAACTGACTATGACATGAACTACTGTGACAATGTGACACACACACACACACACACACACACACACACACACACATATATATATATATATACACACACACAGCATCTACCAACAGAGGCTAACTGGCCCATGCTAAACTAGCTAAACTCTCACCCTTTGGTCTAATTATGTCTCCTCTCTTGGTTTATTTACATGTGCTGGTTTCTTTTAGGTAAGGTTTTGGCCCCCAAAGGGCCTTGGCTGGTCCAAACTGGCCCAAAACTGGCCCCGAACTGGCTGATGGATTTAGGTCTAATGTTCCACTCCCCTGTAGGTGATGGATAGAGGTGAGAGGGGGGCAGAGAGAAAGGGAGGAGAGATGACAGAGACCTGACCACCCAGGCCTGTCTTTACGAGGGTCTACAAGGAGTTGGCTGCAGGTCATCTCAGAGGGTTCAGCCCCTCAGATTCCTCAGGGAGATTCATGATCGGACCCTGCAGGAATGTGGTCGGGCCACATGCCAGTGCACTTTTCCAGGTAAACGGGAAGGGGAACTTTTTGTGTGGGTTTGTTTTTGCATCTCTCTGCATCTAAACCATATTATCTAAACTTGTTAAGCAGGCTTTCTCACCAGATTCTGTATTCAAGTTCCCACTGAGCACTAATCATTTTCTTTCAGGTTATGAAACCCCCCAAACCCACCTGAAAGATGTTTAAACGACTGACAAGAAAAGACAACAGGCAAAGCAGACAGAAATCTAATTCTAGCTCTTTATTACTCATCGAGATTTACGGGTGATTGCTTTTAAGTCTTCTTCGAAGCCGTAAAACTCAAAACGTTTTATGTTGGGAGGTGGACTAGGTGATATACTGGGCAGAAACATCAAACCAAAACAGGAAAAGAAGTCAGAGTCTCTTAAAATGAGGAATTCTGAGATGTGGGATGTCATAGTACAGCTGGGCCCAGCGAGGAGAGGTCATCCCTCTCTCTCTGTTTCTCTCTCGCTCAGTCTCATTATGGTTTTCCCTTCAAATGTATCCTAAAACACATGATCTATTTTTTTGATCTTCAAATGTATCCTAAAACACATGATCTAAAATGACAGTTCAGCCAGTTCTGTCATCATTTACTTAAACTTGTATAGCTTCGTCCTTCTGCAGAACAGATTTTTTTTTCAATGGTGTTTGTCCATACAGTCAAAGTCAATGGGGTCCAAAACAACATTGAAAATATCTTTTGTTGTGTTATGTGTTGGGGAAAGCTACTGTGCAACACAATATCATGTTACTCCCTTAAAAAAGTAACTAATTGCATTGCTTAGTTACTTTTTATGAAAAGTAATGTGTTTTGTTACTTTTGTATTAATTTTTGTCATCTGGGCTGGGCTTGCATGGTGTTCTTAATATATATAAAAAATTGCAAATGTAAAAGTGCTTTCACACCAACAGTGAAATGCAAGGGTGCAGCTCAAACAAAGCTTTCTGCTGTGCTGCCGTTCTGGATTGCAGAAGAATAGGACACTGGAGAAGAAAGTTCAACACTCTTACTGCAACAATGAAACACAAATCCAACATTTAACAAAAATCAATTTTGCCTATTATGGTTGAATTGGATCATTAAAGGTCAGCAGCAAAGACATTTTTTAATGAAATGGACTTAAATGCATAAAGGATATTTGTGTTATTTAATATATTTATGTGGTTATGTGGAAGGAAAAAGTCATACAAGTTTGAGTTCATGAAAGAAACGTGATCTTATGGGAATCGAACAACATGAAGATTTTGAAACAGTGAGAATTAATAGGTAATTTGTGTGTGAACTAACTGTTTGTACCTTACGTGTTATCTGAACGTGACCAAGGATTGCTTTCCAAGAAAATAATTATGAAAGAGAGGAAGTTGCCAATGCTGTGGAACTCAGACCCACACTTGCCAGTTTAATACATGTACACACCTACATAAACACATTCTCTCTGTTTCTGTTATAAGAGAGCACAGCAGTAATCAGAGCAGCTCCGTAGGTCAAATGTAGGTATGATGTATCCAGGCACTCACTGTTCCTCTGAAAACACAGATAAGAAAGACGTACAGGTGTATCTGTAAAATGAACCATGACAAAGTCTGATAAAGTACAAGACGTTGCATTGTGTCATGGAAAAGGAATAATTATGTCATCATTTATAAGTTTATACACACATATGCATATGCACATGCATATACACACACACACACACACACACACACACACACACACATATATATATATATATATATATATACATATACATACTGTATACATTTAGTTATGGTTCACAAATAAGTCTATAATGCTCACCAAGGCTGAATTTATTTGATAAAAAGTAAGAAAAAAAGGTAAAAACTGTGACATTGTGACATACAGTATTATTAAAATTTAAAATAACTTTCTATTTTCATATATTTTAAAATTCAATTTATTCCTGTGATGCAAAGCTAAATTTTCAGCATCATTACTCCAGTCTTCAGTGTCACATGATCTTTCGGAAATTATTCTAATATGCTAATTTGCTGATTTCCCAAGAAACGTATATATATATATATTTTTATTATAAATATTTAAAACAGTTGTGCTGCGTGATAGTATTGTGGAAAATGTGATACGTTTGTTTTCTAAATTATCTGATGAATAGAAAGTTCAACAGTATTTATTATTATTATTATTATTATTATTATTATTATTTAAAAAAAAAAATGTAAATAACTTTTTTTACTGTCTCTACTGTCACTGTTAATTAAATGCATCTAATTTGTTTGTAATGCATACTGTATATATCACTATGATATATTATTTTGATATAATATAATATAATATTTTTTTTAAGTAATATTGTATCATGAGACATAAGAATCAGTTGGGTTTCCCTTCACTGAATTGAACGTATTTACTATAAATGTAGTTGTTACTGGGATGTTACTGGGATTGAGGTGGAGAAAGTGACTCTCAGTATCCTTTGGGTGGATTTGGCATTACTGAGAGACCTGTTTTAGTAGCTTTTTAGCAGTCCATTATATTTAACTCAAAATTGTGCTTGGCGGTACATGGGCCTAAAAACTGCCAGACCACTATTTTCTTGCATAAATTATACTCTCACACACAAACAAACTCAAGCACACACACACACACACCACTGACGGTTGGCAGTGCCAGTTTTGTGCTGGGCAGGGTTGGTGGAATCACAGTGATCGGGCATGACAAGGCATGCAGTCTTATCCCGCAGCAGCATGTAGACGAGGCTTAGCATGTGTGCGCGTGGAGGACGAGTAAAGTGAGATCTCGCTGTCTGTGCTTGGATCTGTTTGGTAAGAGATGGGAATATGTTGAATGGTGAAATCTTGACTTTGGACCGATCAGTGTGGATTTAGAGTTGCTTCCTGGCAGGATGGGCTGCAGCAGAGAAACACTCCTGACAGAATAATCGCCCTGAGGCTTAACACATACACACATCCTCACATCTCATCGCTGCAATGATAAGTTCAGCGCAACACACACACACACGCATATGCACACACATGCTCACGCCAAGGTGAAGAGATGACACAGAGGTGTTGTGTATTCATATGTGTGTGTGTGTGTGTGTGTGTGTGTGTTCATCTATATGATCTCCACAACGAAAGATCTGTGGAGTCGGTGCTAATCTCATACGCGTTTATCCGTCCTCCTATCCTCTCTTTCTTCCATTTCTCTCTCCACACAGATTAATAAGACTCGGGCAGCCGCGGCTCTGACGTATGCTAATGGGCCTAGTGCGATTCAGCAGATCATAAAACTCAGATATTCCTTCTTATATAAGGAGCCCAGACATGAATGCGAGATGTTAGAGGCTTGTGTGGACTGAAGCAAAAAGAAGCCATGAATTAGGATGTAAAAAATTAAACGCAAAACACAAAGTTCTTCTAGAAATGAATCTGCCTGGATGTAGACATGCAAAAACAGCCTTCGTAGGGTGACCAGACGTCTTTCTTCTGTGGAACACAAAAGAAAATATTTTTTATAAAATGTCTGTGTTTGCTTTTGTTGTCCGTAAAAAGAAAGCCAACGGGGTCCAGTGTTGTTTTGGACCCCACTGACTTTCATCGTATGGACAAAAACAGATCTTCAAAAATGTTTGTCAGAATGTCTTCTTTTGTGTTCCATCAAAGAAAGAAAGTCATACAGTTTTGGAACAAACACAAGGTTGAGTAAATGATGACGGAATTTTCATTTTTGGCTCAACTATCTCTTTAAAAAAGTATCCTCTGTGTCTTTCTGGAATCACTTGTGGTTCAAATGGCCAAACAATAACTGCATTTTTGGTGTAAGAACCCTTTCCATGCAGCCTGTGCTGTCACAGTTCATTTTCCGTTTGCCACAGATATAAATCGGCCGATGAAGATCAAATTTAGACAGCTAAACACAAGAATGCATTTTATAGTTCTATGTTCCAGTGGATTATTTGATCAAATGTACTGGTTAATCTTTACTTCTAAATAGCACAATCTACAAACACAATATATTGATTTTGTGTTATTTTCATTTGTTTCATGCAGAATCTGAGGAATCTAATTAAATTGAAGGGAAGTTTCCAGGAAGAAGATATTAGATTTAAACTAAAGTTACGATATGCAAAAAAACTACATTGTAGAACATACTTGTTTTAATAAAATAAATTATATCTTTTGGAATGACTGCTAACCATTTCTAAATGCTCGTCTGTCACTCCAATTGTTTGTAGAGTCCAGAGTCCATGAAATAATATAATTTTGTGGCTTTTATTATATGTCTGTTCATTTTTTTTTTTTTTTCAAAGAACAACCGTTTTTAAAGAAAAAGTGTTTTTAAGTATATATTTTTTCAAAGGTAAAAGTAGTTTTTGGAAACATTCAGTATTTTTTTGGATTAATTCCTAAATATACATTGTTTTGGTACAATAAGAGGGGTTATACAATATGACAAGTTATAAATAGGTCAAATTATCTGATTTATTATTCGGAGATTATATTGTTTGAAACATACAGGGGATGATACAATTGTCCCTATATATATATATATATTATATCATGATTACTTTTAAATCAGAATTTAAAAATAGAAAAAAGAGGGATGTATTCAAGAAAATGTATAGTACATTTTGAATGTATTTCATATTATTTAATAGGTCAAAAATAAATTAATAAGTTTAAAAAAAATAATGTCATTGACTCTTTTAACAGATATGTGCTTTAAAAATGTAGTCTTTTTCTTATGGTAAAATAGAGGAAAAAATATTGATGAATCAAAAAGAGGACAAACCCTTTAATATGTCTCGACCCAGGATTCCTGTTTTAAAACAGAAGATAGAAAACTGAGCCATTGTTGAGCTATTTAATGGGATCTTTAAAAAATCTGCTCACCCTAATACACACACACACATAAAAAAAGATGCTGTTGTGCCCCCTCCCGCTGTTCAGTATCTTATTGTATAGTGGTGGTTCTGTGCAAGAGCTGCTGGGTAACTGGAGACACTGCTCTCTCTTACACTCTCTTTCTGTGTTTTTGCGGGCTTTTACAGGTGCCCTGATTAGATTTGATGGGCCATTTGAATGTGCTGAGCGCAGCCGGGCTCCTCCTGTTTCTGTCTGATAAGAAGCAGAGGTTGCTTTCAGAAGGCAGCATTTCCGCGACATTAGCCCCGCAGCGCTAATGGGCTCTGTCAATGCAACAACAGGTGTTTATGTAGGGACGATCATTTCACTATTGCTCTCTCAGAGAGGTGTGGTATCATCTGACCTTGATTTATAAACTGAGAGATAGTGGGATAGAGATGGAGTCATGGTAATGAGGAAGAGGTTTGTAGACACATTTTAAGCTCCGAACCTGCAACATATTCACTACCATTTGAAGGTTTTGATTTTTATTGATTGATTGATTGATTGACTGAAAGAAAGAAAGAATGAAAGAAAGAAGGAAAGAAAGAAAGAAAGAAAAAGAAAGAAAGAAAGAAAGAAAGAAAGAAAGAAAGCAGCAAATCAACATATGAATGATTTTAAAATGATTTCTGAAGGATCATGTGACACTGAACTCTAATGCTGAAACTTACTTTTTAGAATATATCAAAAGAGAACATTTTAAATTGTAAAAATATTTCACAACATTACTGCTCTTACTGTATTTTTGATCAAATAAATGCAGCCTTGCTAGGCATAAGAGTCTTCAAAAACTTAAATATATAATCAAAGTTTAATATACAGAGATAGCCTTTAACAATTAGCATTTACTGTTGCTACAAAGCACTGTCAAAACATTTCTGTTTATTAGAGGATGGGTGAATATGGAATTGTTGAAATGCCATATGTTGAGAGCACAAGCCTGTAATGCACAAACGTGAATCTATCTGCTCACGTGTGGGTTTCCCTCATCCAAACATCCTATTGATAGCCACTTCCAAGATACATTTGATTATGACATTTAACAATGAAATTATTTACTTCTTCATTGTTTTGCTGTGATACATATGCCAATAGACAGTTATTTCCTCTCATCCAGAAGCAAAATGTACATGCTAGTTAGCCATAGGTTGCAGTCTTTGTGATTCCAGTGCAACTTTTTAGTCTAGACACAACAACACAGTCGGCTTTTGACACCGCTAGTTCTTTGTTGTCGGTTTGGTGTATCACTGCTAGGGTTGCCAACATCAGAAGAAAAATAAGGGACAATCGTGCTTCTTCATAGGGAAATAAGGGACAATCGCACACTTTGACAAAACATCCCAGGTTATGTATGTAACCATGGTTCCCCGAAGGGAACGAGATGCTGCGTCGAAAATGCTATGGGAACTCCTTCAGCGTAACCGCACTCTGAACCAGGTGTGTAATCTGTCCAATGGATGGGCAAGACGTCACAGGCGGGTGACGTAATCGACCAGGAAACTTAAAAGCATGTGCGGTGGAACCGGCGTCAGCTTTCAGGAATGAAGCAAACGCTCACAGGGATGCCGGAAGCATGGCTTTGAGACTCAGCATCTCGTTCCCTTCGGGGAACCATGGTTACATACGTAACCTGGGACGTTCCCCTTCAGGAACTCGAGCTGTGTCGAAAACGCTATGGGAATGAGGTGCCCATGCAGCCAGACTTTCAAATTCCTGCCTAGTGTGGATGGAGCACAGCTAGAGCGAGAGAACAGAAGAGCCAGGGGTGGCTTGCATATCTAGGCTATAGAACCTGACAAAGGTTAGGGACGTGGACCATCCCGCAGCATAGGTCCTGCATAGGAACACCTGCCAAAAAGGCCTTGGAGGCTGCCACACTTCGGGTCAAGTGAGCCTTGACCCCCAGATCATAGGACTCGTAGGCAATGCAAATGGCATTCACAATCCACCGACTGAGGGTCTGCTTAGAAGCAAACAGACCCCTCTTAGGGGGACCATAGCATACCAGCAGTTGGTCCGCCCTTCTCCACAGGGCAGCTCTGTGGATGTATGTGTCCAGTGCTTGCACCGGACACATACAATTAAGCTTCTGCTGGTCGGGCTCCCTGAAGGGAGGAGGACAGAAGGCCTGGAGTATGACAGGCCATGGTGTAGAGGAGGGGACCTTAGGGATATACCCCGCTCGAGGGTAGAGAAAAGCTTTGGCCAGACCGGGTGCAAAGTCAAGATAAGAAGGGGCCACTGAGAGGCCCTGCAGATCCCCAACTCCCTTAAGAAAAGATATCGCCAGAAGAAAGGTAGTGTTCAAAGTGAGATGGTGATCAGAGATCTCCTCAGTAGGCTCGAATGGAGGCCTACAGAGAGCTTCTAACACCACAGCCAGGTCCCACGGGGGGACACGGGATCGTACTGGAGGCCTTAGCCTCAGCGCACCGTGAAGGAAACGTGTAACTAGG
>JAFVLL020038884.1:0-22292 GCA_021397915.2 Tor tambroides
CTGTAAACAGTGTTCTGTGATCGTCTGTGCAGCTAAAGGCAGAACAGTTAGCATGTTTTGCTCAAACTTTCGCCATGGCATTAGAACTGGTACACAGTTGTCGCTTGCGAAATCAAAATGACGGCGCCGTGGGTGGAAAGTTACAGATTAAGGGGCGGTAATATTATAATGAGATCCCTTTGCAATGTCACTAGGGGAGCGTGATCAGACGCGCTCATTTTTTTCAGACGCTTGCAGAAAAAGGCTTACCAAAACAAAGATACTAGGTTAATCTTTTTCACGTTTCCTTGGTTGGTAGATGCACCTGGGACCTGATTATAACACTTAAAACCTGGAAAAGTCAGATTTTCATGATACGTCACCTTTAATATGACTAACATATTTTCTGGAAAATAAGCTGCACCTGACTATGAGTCACATGGTTAAAAGTTGTATTGATGAGGAAAAAAAAACATAAGTTGGTGTATAAGTGGCATTTTAATATTACATCCAGCAATGTAAAATATCAGTAAATAAAACAAAATGCTTACAAACACTATAAACATGTATTGTATTTCCCCTCACAATGGTATTCAGAACAGAACAAGAATGAAAAATTTATGTATAAAACAAACATAAATTATAGTGACATTCATTACAAACAACATTTATTGTAAACCGCTTACGGTATGTGGGAAATGTGCTACAAAAATAAACTTCAGCTCATGTACTGGCATCATCTGGCACAAATCTAAATGTGAGTGCTTTGCACGTTTGGCATGCTTGATGTTAATTGTATTATACAAATCACTTTGGAATACAAGTCATGTGTTCACGGTGTGTGTGTGTTCACTGCTGTGTGTGTGCACTTTGGATGGGTTAAATGCAGAGCACAAATTCCGAGTATGGGTCACCATACTTGACCGTATGTCACGTCACTTTCACTATTTTCTTTCATTAGTAACTGAGCTAATCCAGTAGCATCATTAAGAACTATGTCGCTGCTCACTTGTATAGAAAGACTTTGACGCTGAGTGTGAAGAATGAGATATTTGAAGTTTTTTAGGTTTTTTTAAGGGGGTTCCTGAAGTTAGAGTGGTAAAACTAAACATCCATCCAGCTATCAATGTTGGGATGGGACAGTTTCCGAGCGACTTCCCTTTAGTCAACTCAAACCATCAGAAAAGTGTCAAACCCTGGACATTCTCCTTAAAAGCGTGACATAAAAAATGGGCCGCCTCCCTTGCTGGGGAAGTTTGATCCTTTAGTGTAAGTCACCATGAGAGGTTGGGGTAGGAGAGGTAATTGAAGCAGCATGGGACACTTATCTGCCTCACTGGCAGTGACCTGGACAGCACAGGGGCCAAATGAGCTCTGAAGGGGCCACTGAAGATAACCAGCAGGTCTAGAAGCTCAGTCACCATACGAGATAATGGTCAGGAGAAGAGTTGCTCTGGTAAAGTATGGATTTTGAGCTCTTCATAAATAACCTGTGGCAATATGTCAAAATTTGAGATTTTGCAATTAATTTTCTTCCATTACCCAAGTCTGCACTGATATGTTGTGGATTATAATTTAACCAGGCATAATGCTAGTGTGAAAAGAAACTGACATCAATCTAAAACTGATATAATAGCGTTATTATTAAATGATATATTGATTGCATGACCTTATCACCACATACATTTATACGAACCACCCTATAATGTAGCACCTCCAGCGGTCTGGAACTATAAGTTCTGCTTAGAGTTAAATATTAATGAAGCATTTACTGAACTCCTAAGCAAGACTTAAAGGAAAACTTTCCAGTGTAGGTTTATTTAGGTATAATTTGGTAATAAAACCTGTTGCACATTTTATTGGTGCAGAGAATAGTATGTGTATTTTGTAAAACATTTGCAATTACTTTTTATCACTTAATCAGAAGCACCACAATTAAATTGTGACATCTGTTACAAAGGGTTTAGTGAACAGACAATTTTAAAGTGAAAAGTATTGAAAAAATGTATAAATAATGCTCTGTAAAAACAATTTTACAACACTATGGGTAATTGACAGTTCTACACACACTTACGATTTTCGTGTCCACTTGTACACTTGGGACAAATACGGGAAATACATCATGTAAGCAGTCAAGTGCAAAGACTGTAAGTCATGGACAGGCCCATAGGAGTTAAATAAGGAGAGTTTATAGTTGAAGGGATAGTTCACCTAAAAATGGTCATTCTGTCATCAATTAGCCACCCTCATATTATTCCAAACCTGTATGGCTTTCTTTCCTCTGCAGAACATAAAATGACATGTTATGCAAAATGTTCGTGACAGTCTCCATTCATTTTCATAGCACCTTTTCCATACAATGAAAGTTGGTGAGCGAATCATAACATCTCTTTATGTACAGAAATACACAGGTTTGCAACTACTTGAGGCTGAGAAAATAATGATAAAATGTTCATTGTGGAGTGGACTGTCCTTTTAAGATACACATCATTTTTTTATGGTTCTGAGGTTAAGAGATCTCCTCTGGTGCCCTTCCATTCAGCAGAGGGCATTCTGAGGGCAAAAGCTTACCTGCACCAGGTGAGGCACATCCTCTTACTAGCAAAACTGTCACGTGCTGAGTCCAGCATTTACAACTACCATTACATTATATTAAGTGACATTATATCATTTCCAATTCTGTTTAAAAGCCACACACACATTTACACCCATAGGATGCAACAGACTCAGTCCTAATAGGTAAAGAAATGACTCTAGGCATCTATCAGCAGAACGAACAAACAAATTAAAAAACCTCCTCTCGATATATATTTAGCATGCATTAATGAAAACATGACAGTAATGGTCCATTCAGATGCTGTGATCACTTACCATATTGATGTTGCAGTGCTGTGAAAGATCTCAACCCGGCTGACACTCTGAGCACCCCTAAGCGGAGATCCAGCGGCACGGAGCACATAAGCCTGTCTTACAGGGCTGTTATTTGAGAGTACTGTGTTGACAGGTAAAATGAAGACCTAAACAAACACCCCACTGATCGAGCCGCGGTCCACTGTGTTTTCAACTGCAATAGAGGTCACGCTCAGACTCTCGCTACTGAGCTGCCACTGATAAGCCTGTACGGTTTAATGACAGCAAGAACTCCCTAACAACAAACATTTGTGCCACAGTAATATTTCGATTTTGATCAAAAACACATATTTTCGTATCTATCCACATTATTAAGTATATTTGAAACGAGAATGTTGTATTAGTCACATTTTTAAAACAGGCACTATTTTGGGCGACTTAAGGCTTTTGCAGGACCCCCTTCACCGGAAGTAGTGAAAGCAGCACATGTGACGTTTTCCTACCGGTGTTGTTAACCCTGCGCAGGACTGAGGACTGTCGATGCAAATTTACTAATAAAATATTGTGGTGCTAACGTTACTAAGTGAAATCAGCGGGTACACTGACAGTAACTGGATATTCACTGATAACGTTTTTGCCTCAGTCTTTCCCCTCTTTCTTTTGTTTATTATTGCATAGTATAAAATTATCATTCTCTGAATATGTAAACAGCATAGGACAGACATTTTTAATTAACAATATGAAAAAGAGCTATATATATATATATATATAATGTATATGTGTGTGTGTATAACTGATTTACAAATGACCCTGGACTCTTGAAATTGAGATTTATATATCATCTAAAAGCTGAGTAAATAAATTTCCATTGATGTATGGTTTGTTAGGATAGGACAATATTTGGCCGAGATACAACTATTTGAATATCTAAAAAAATCTAAATACAGAGAAAATTGTCTTTAAAGTTGTCTAAATGAAGTTAGCAATGCATATTACTAATCAAAAATTAAGTTTTGATATATTACAGTAGGAAATTTAAAAAATATCTTCATGGAACATGATTTTTTGGCATAAAAAAATCTATAATTTTGACCCATAAAATGTATTTTTGGCTATTACAAGTATACCCGTGTTGAAACTGGTTTTGTGGCCCAGGGTCACAAATGTGCTTGCTTGATTGATTGATTGATTGATTGTATACTTGATATGGTTTATTTTACTTCATTTTAAGTTATTTTTTCTTCGCCTATTTACTGTATTTATTTTCTAGTATATTTTATGCACTTTATCTTGGGATTCAATAATATCTTTTTCATGAACAGTTTTCTATAGAAAGACAAAAGAAAAAAAAGCATCACATGATGCACCTCTTGCGGGTAAACAAAGCTGTATTCTATTGGCAATGCTTTAAAATAGTCTCAAGCTGTTTAACATGTAATAGATGTAGAAAATAGTAGTAATAAAGAATGAGTAGGTGTGTCCACACTAGTGAGTGGTATAGTGTAAATAGGGTTGGGTCATGTACGAATTCACCATCACTCCCCTATGTCATTATTACTGTGTACAGTAAACAAGATCTTTTTATCCTGTATTTACAAGAGACCTTTTGTCTAACTGATGTCTTTAACCGTCAAATACAAATGGATTTAATGCCTTGTGGTGTGGTCTTATGTTTGCCTTTATTGTATTATTTTATTGTATATCACACAAGTGTTTTATTGCAGTTTTCTATTTGCTTTGTCTTCCCAGATGCAATCTGTAGCTTTTAAAACATGATTATAATTTTCCTACTGATCAAATGTTCCTATTAGTTGTCTCTATTACCTTGAAACTAATTGGAAAAAATTTGATGCTCAGTAAAATACTAAGATGCTGTGTAAACAGCAAACACACAGTGGAGCTGGTGTAAACAGTGCTTTAGTGGTGAGCATTAACAGACCCATAGCCCATCTGGCTGAAACCACCCTTAACCTGAATGTTTTCATAGTTTAAATGCTGAGGGGCACCTTTTTTACTCCTTATTGTTTCATTTATTTTAAAATAACGACTAAAGTTTTCAAATGTTTCCTTTTATATCACATATTTTTATGTTGCAAGACATATCTGTATGATGTATTACTAGCCTATACATGCAAAACTCATATCTAAATATGGTACAATATATCAGGAAATTCACATTCATCTTCCACTGGAAAGCAAACAAACATTTTTTATTTAAATGCCCCTATTGGCAGATCTACCATGGGTGGATGACTATGAATTTTGAATAGACAACAATTTCTTGATAACTCCTAAGAGCAAAGTGATTATATATATTTTAATAGTGTTGATTAGTTTTGTTAAATTACAAAGGGAGTATACAAAAAATTCATTGTTAAATTACACAGTCAGCATCATGACACCAAAATATATTTCTCACATTTATGATTCAGTACATATTTTCCCCCTTTGAGAATATAAAATTTCATTACACAGTATCTGGATTTTTCAAATATATTTGTTGAGGAACATGCCAAATACTACATAGGATAAAACTTAATGTCCATTCAATAGCTAAAAGTCAGATGACTTGACTGAAAATCATTATGATAATTGAAATACACAAGTGGCGTTAATAAACGAATCCCTCTTTTTTTTATTATTTGTACAGTGCTGTGGTGAATTGCCTTCATTACTATCCCTGCTGCATGTTTTATTTTTGGATGAAATACCATATCTGGGTCATGGGAGATCACAGTCAACTTTCACAGACATTTCTGCTTTTTATCCAAGCTTTCTCCTTGGTGTCTGTTCACTTATTTCCAACTCCCTTGCTCTGAAATACACACTGTGACAATAGTACAGCCCAGCTTTTGTACATCCAGTAAAAAATAAATAAATAAATAAACACACCCTCATTTCTAAATGGCATTCATTATTTTTCATGGTGATTTTTTTAACAAAAACTGGAAACACAGCCAAATTACATCCCGTTTCTATCTTTTATTAATTAAACATGATTTGAAATGTGTGCCAGGGCTCCCAGCTGCTCTGCCCTTGAGAAACAGAGAGAGACACACAGAGTTCTGCAGCAGTTGCACAAATGAATTTTACAGTTTTCTGTATCATCTGTCATTTCAATTTTAATACAAATGCAACACATCTGAATGATTTCTGTGTTTGCTTTGATTTTTTTTTCTGCTTTCTGTTCAACATTACAATTTAAACTTTGGTTTATTTTCCACTTTAATAATAATAATAATAATAATAATAAATCTGCTGAAAGAAGACCTGCTTGTATCTCCTTTGACTATACAGCATTCATATTTCTTTTCTATTGTTTAAGGAAATGCAAGAGTGGCATTTATATGCCATTGTGATATCCAGTCCACTTAGAAGCATCATACTCGTTCTATCAAATGCCATGCGATTTTTCTAGAGACATAATGTTATTTAAAGGAATTACACTGGAGGTGCTTTTGTTGCATGTATACACTTCTCTCAATGTAAATGTCACATCCGTGCATTGTTGACATTAGACCCCAGTCGCAAGCCCCAAACATTCCTTGCACAGGATGAGCTGGAATACTGTGCACATGAAAATTATGCATTTCTTAGTCAAACCACAGGCAAAACGTGAATATTGTGGCATGTTCTCAGGAGAAACATATTAAATTCGAAACACATGAAAGCTCATCTCTCATCAAGGGCTTGCGAACTGTAATCAAAGTATTTCACACAGGCAATGGTGCAACAGGATTCATGACTATAGAATAGTCTTTCTCTATCTATAGTGTCCTCTGAGTGAGGCCTTTTGAACAGATGCCAAGCAGCTCTGAAAGAGGGGTGCACCATCTCTGAGAGGGCCGCTTTGTTGGTCCATTGGGTCAGACAGATCTCCTGCTGTGAACTCCCACACCTTACAATCCATCTCTCCCTGATGGTCCCCACTCTGTTGTCTCAGAGAAGTGCCTACCTAATGGCCAGAGCCCCTTAAGCCCAGAGCTGGAGCTAGATCTCATTTTTTAAGCAGTATTCTTTAAATAAGCCACACAGAATGACAAACAAAGCGAATATAGTAGTAGAAATCTAAGTCTAAGACATCCTGACGAAACGGCCTGCTGTGGTTATATGCTGAAGGCATTAGTTTGAATAGATTCTGCCACAGCTCTGCAATGCACAAATGTGATAATTAAAAGAGAGGGGAGGGTGGGCTCTCCAGGAAAGAGAGAGAGAGAGAGGGAGAGAAAGAATTCTCTTCATCAAGTAATTAGCCAGTCATTCATACGGAGCCGTTCGGCATCCTTATTATTTTGCGTTGGGTGGATGATGGACTTACAGGGAATTATGGACACACGTACCTGATGTGGCACATCTGAAAAACAGTAAGATTGCGGGATGAAAGCCGTCTGGACGCACCATATTCACGTGCCGTTATTTGCATGTCCAACCGGATCCGCCCTTCTGTCAAGGTTGCATTGTGTATCTTCTATAGCTAGAACAGTCAGATTCATCTTTTTATTTTATGCCACCATTTGCAGTACTAGAGGATAATATGCACTGACATTTAGAATGAATGTTTTTATTCACATTGCATTCGTGTTATTTCATTATTTCAGGTCTTTAAAAGCCAATACAAGTGTCAGACTGTCTGTACAGTCAGGCCGCTTCTCTGGGTGAATGCTTTTCATGGAAATTAAAAATGTAAAAGTGTTTTCTACATGATGATAATTTAATGCAGTCTACATCTTGCATGGTTGCTGAAACTATTTGACAAAAGACACTGATTATTGACAAACTGATTAAAGACAAATGTAGTCTAATACTGTTTAAAGCCTGTGGAGCTGCTGAAGTCTGTAAAGTCACTAACTAACAACACATGTTGTGGTGATAAAGAGCTTGACCTTTAGGTTAAGGGTGTTTGGCCAGCATTTGACCTTGACCTCTAGGCATGTTATCTGCTGACCTCTTCTTGTTAAAGTCATATTGATTACAGATCCCCAGAGACCCGAGCTCACTGACCGCCCATTTCACTCCCTTTATTCTCATTTATTTTTTTACTGAAAATTTCCATTGGTTTGTGCAGTTTTTCCATTCACTTGTATTGCTGCAATGTCTGTCTGTTTTTGAAATAAATAAAATATGAATAATGAAAAGCTCAGCTTTTGTCAATTACTGTACATCATTATTACTTTTTTGTTATGCATCTCTTTTTGTACAGAACTATGCCTATTTCCTATTTTGACAGATTTTTTTTTCTCCAAAAATACATTTTTTCTTAATTATATATTGCATTAGGTATGTTTTCTTTATTTGCAATTACATAATGTATATGATTGTTTATAAATTAGTATCATTATTAAGGTTTAATACACTGACATCAAAAATGTCTCAAGATATGCAAATCCTTTGTGTTGCTCTCTGTCTAACTGTTTTACAGCATGTTTATAATAATAATTATAAAATATTAATAATTTACAATTACATTTTGTTTTCTTTAAAATAACTTAAAAATAAAGTTTCTAAATTTACACAGCAAAACCTCTGAGTCACATCTTCCGAAAACCTTTATTTACACTGTCTCTTGACAATTTACCACACTGTTACCACACCATATTTGCTGTAATGCAAACTCATTCATGAAATAAAAATGAAAATAAAAAATAAATATAAATAAACTGTTACTGTTGTGACAATCATATTTTTGTAGTATTTATAGGGGGATATATTGTAGTAATTTGGATCGTAGTTTCTGTGTGGGGGATTATACTCCTTATCTTTTACATTTTGGGGGGATTTTATTGTACATGGTATTTTATTGATGCTTTTGTTACATAATCTGTTTTGGTATTCTCCTATCCAGGGACAGCAGATGAAATTTAGCTCTGTAGCTAACTCTGGGGCAATTTTCTGACTGTCCATTGTCCCTGCCAAATAATTAATTAAAATTAAAAATAAATAAATAAATGAAATATTATTCTTTTACTTGATACTGTGATTTCTAATCAGGTGTCTTATAGATCACTTAAAATTCAAGTTAAGTAAAATGGAAATTTGAAATTATACTCAACTCATGAAAGATTTATCATAATACTTTCCATGAGTGTAACAACATTGCTCGCTGCCTCCTCATCCTCACACAGTCCAGCAGTAAAAAAAAAAAGGTTTCGGAGCACTGACCACGCAATGCGGTGGCACACCCAGGAGCAACAACAAGAAGCCGCCGGTGAAGTTCTCAAGGAAGAGTGTGTGTCTGGCCATGAAGTGGGGGCTGGAGCGTTAGCATAACAAAGGCCCTAGAGCATGTGAACTTGAGGAACCTTTCGACCCCGCAGCTCGATGTTTGAATGGCGCTAAGGCCTCCTCATAGAGCTCCTCCACCACTCTACTATTCGTGGCTAAATTGCTAATCAGGGTAATTTAATAAACTTTTCAATATGCCTCCATCTCTCATCAGGAGAGGCATTCACAGCCTCTGGTCCTCTTTCAGACACACACACGCACAAAGCTTACTCTCTCTTTTTATTTAGTCGGTTCAGATAGGCAGCTGTTGCTCATAGTTCTCTGTGCAAATGAAACGCTGGAAGTGTGTGTGTGTGTGTGTGTGTTTGGTGGCCCTGTAGTACCTCAGTGACATAAATAACATCACATTCAATCACTTATGGCCATTATGGCACTGGGAAATTAATCAGGAATATCAAGGTGCAATGCATTTTATTTTGTTGCTATTTACTCTGGAAAAAAAAAGAAGAAAAAAAACATTTGAATGATGCATTGCTGTTAATGTATTTTTTTCTTCCTCTCTCTCTCTAAGGAAAATGTATAAGATGACAGTTGCTCTTGCAAAACAATTCAACACAAGTCTGACATCTATTTTAACCATCGGCAATGATTCTCGCTCTCTATCATGCTAGCTGTTTGAACGTCCTCTAAACCTCACTTTGTTTGATAACATCGCAATCCTTGTCATTTTCTCTTACACATTTTGCGGCCCTTACCAATATGTTTGCTCAAATGCTAGTGATGTCATGTTTAGGTGTGTTTGTCATGGCAGGGTGATGTCAGTGCAGTGACGGTGTGTGTGTGACTCAGAGCAAAGGCTGCGGAATGAGAGTAAAAGTGAAGGTCCAGCTCTGTCTTTAGACCCTATAAATACAGTAGAGTATGACTCAATGCTCCAAATGAATCCAGGATAAATTGTATATGTGAGTATGCACATGAATGTGAGACTGTCATTAGGACAGCCCATTCAGATTTGTAGAGAGCCTGTGTGCAAGTGGAGACCTCTAGGGTTCAGTAACTCAGCTTCTATGATAAAGATGCAAGGCCACATCCATCAGTAATATGTAAATATGTATATATTTATGTATTTATAGTTTTCCTACCAAAGTCAGCTGCAAAATAAACAAATAAAAATAAAACAAACTAATAAATAAAAAATACAATAATAATAAAAATAAAATGCCATAAAATAAAAAATAAAAACATTATATATATATATATATATATATATATATATATAATATATAATGCATTTTTCTAAACTTATCTATCAGCAATAATATACATACTTTCTCTCCTTTGTCTGCTCCACATATATACATTAATTTCATTTATTTAAAATTAATTTAATATAAAATAATTATTTATATATTTACGATTTCTTTTAAATGTAATCATACACATACAATAATATTTGAATATATGAATGAATTTATAGACTTCCTCTGAACACAAAACACTGGTTGTGTCATTATGAGCTGGGTATTTATATGTAGTATTTTCTGTGCAAAATATTATTGTTACATAAAATATTTTTTTGCATTATGCATTTTAAATTGTATTCCAAAACAGAAAACAACCACTTTATAGATAAAAAAAAAAAGAAAAAAAAAAGACATTTCTTAATACTGGTCCAAGATTGGAAAAATACAACATATTTTTGTGATATTTATAAGGCTGAAACTGGTTGAAATTTGCACAATGCTTCAGGCGACACAGGCATGCATGGAGAGGATGGAAGGCTATGCTATATATACACACAGAGAGATACCACACACAAGCAGACAGATATTCTCATGGTCTGTGGGTAATTTGCATCAAAGTTAGCCATGGTAAGGCCTCTCTCCCACATATGAATACAGCCATAGTGGAACGGGACGGCAGACACTCCCTCATGGGGGATATAAGAAAGATGTGTGTGATGTGTGTCAAATCCTCAACCACATAAAACATCATCTGGTGCCGTCTACTGAATGTTATCACAATCAAAGTGGCCATTGTTCATTATTAAATATAATTATTTTGCAGGAGATGAAGTGTGATATAACATTTTTTCCTGTATTTGCAGTTGGCTACTTAACAGATTATTTACACTTTTATCTATTCTTATCTATTTTTTTTTTTAATTATTATTTTTTAATGTCCGAGGGGTTTTTATCTACCTTTTTTTTTTTGGATAGGGACACATGTCTGAAGTTCAAGTTGAAGGCATCAGTGAGTTTAGACAGCGACATTTGGTATCTGACAAGGCAAGTAGTGAAAGACTATGGAAACAAATGAAGGATGGGTCTCTAAGGACCTCCACTGTGGTCTGAGCACTGGGTGAGGGGACTTTGTCTAGACCAGACCTCCTTTGTAAGTCCCCTGTGATCCCTATGTCCTGTCTGAATGGAGGAACTTGACCCTAGGACATGGGTTAGTGACAGAGATCCAGAATCAGCAGTTTCATTAATTTGTAAATATCAACTCAAACCCCGAAAATCACAATCTAAAGTATGTACGATTTCAGAGAAGATTTAAGATTAGCCTCAGATTTATAGAAGAATGAGTTGCTGGAGAATGTGAGATGTCATTTGTTCTTTGCATATTAATGTTTGCATCTCATGAATAGAATCAAATAGCTGTTAAATTCAGCGAGACAGCAATAGTCTGCAGTCTGGCTGATCCATGGTCATAAGCCCATTGGATAATGGACAGGGACACTCATGGATAAGTTTGGAGTGGCTTCAGAGAGAGAGGGTTTTAGGATCCAAGTATTATTTTGGACTGCAATTATACATGTATGAATGATGAATTAAATTTAGATGATTTTCAATTCTCTGATGGGTTTTAAGGACAGTGATTTTAATCGTAATACAAGATTGGGCATTTTTACTCATACAAAGGCTAATTAACAAATGTCTCAGACATGTATGATGTTTTTCTTGGGCAGAAATATGAGAGCAACTGATGAAGGTTTTTTTTTTTCTTTGTCTTTTACCATGCCAATTAGATTGCTTTTGTATTTTTTTAGTGTTCTAAAATGAATAGTACAGGCAACAATAAAATCCTATCATCATTTACTTAGCCCATGTGACTTTCCTATTTCTGTGGAACATAAAAAGAAAATTTGGAAAATGATACTGGTCGTTCTTTTCCATGCAATTACAGCGAATAGAAAGTTGAAATGAAAGCTTCAAAAAGGATGCAAAATCACCAAAGGTATCAAAAAGTAGTCCAAAGTAGTCGATATTACTGTAATATTACAAGTCTTACAATTGCTTTCTGTGAGAAACAAAAGTCGTTATTAAATCAAAATGCAGTCATGCGTTCATGAGACAAGGAGCGGTGTTCAATTCATCTCTTTAATATATAATTGGCCTTAGAAATCAGTCATTACCAAATCAAACCCCCTCTAATCTCCGATTTAAAAAACTTCTTGATGCTTTTCCTGTTTTTGGTTCCTCTTCAAACAGAAATTATGATGAGGTTCAGTGTTTAGTCTTGGCTAAAGAGGTTTCCCTATACTCTATGTAACATATTTAAACGTGGCCAACTGAAATTATCCTTACAAAAAAGACAGTATAAACTTGCCCTCTGTTTCTCCCTTTTATCCCTCAGTTTTGTTAGGACTCATGAAACAATACGAGGGGTGAGAACCAGGAGGGCGTAAGTGACATTTCACCAACTTTACAGGAGAGCCAAAACAAAAATTTTACCATGGTTTGATCTGACTTTGTGTACTGATTCAATTGTTTATAATACAAATTTGTACACTCATGGATGACAGTACTTTTGCCAGTAGAAAGAGCTCATTAAGAGCTTTCATTTGATGTATATATATCCATTTCACCAAAAATGTCACTTACGCCCTCCTGGTTCTTGCTTCGACTGTTGGTGCTGTATCAGTTAAAAAGCAAAAAGCACTCCACTTGTTTAAACCACACTGCCTCAAGGCATGCTGGGAGAAGAAAGGGGCTCTCAGAGCAGTGGAACAGCCAGATGAGATACAGATACTAATGTCAGACTCAGATATAGTCCAAACACATAATTAAAAAACACTTTCCTTTCAGTCATTTCTGTATTTCTTATTTTTAATTGTGAGATGAATGTGAATGTTCAGTTAAACTTTAGTCAGAAACATGATGTTTCTATCCTGTATTTCGAAATAATCCTTTCCCATACTTGTTAAAATCTATAATTGCATGCCTCCCCTCATTGCTGCTTATTTTCCAGAAATTCAGCTGTTATTTACCATTGTCTTTTATTTTTTGTGGCTTGTCACAGTCCTCATAAAGACAGTGAAAATATGACAGCAGTGAACTCTGCAAACCAGAAATAAATCACAAAATGCAAGGCTTCAGCTAGCCTGTTATTGACCAATATAAACATTTTACACTCACCAAGTGTGGTTTTGTAGCAATAAACAACCATGTGACTATCAATGCAAACATGCAGAGCGGGGAAGGATTAAACTGTCCTTGTGTCTGAGCTCTGCATCTCCAAATCTATACCAGAGTCTGCGTCACATTAGCTAAATTTCGCAGGCAGGTTGGTCCACTGTGTATTGTCAATAGTGCAGCGATGTATAAAGCACTGTTCACATAGAACCTACTGTACAAATCCGCGCCACAAACTTTAACCCGTTGCAAAATCTACGTGGGGAAAACTTTCGTTCACAAGCAAAGTTCCAGTCACGGTGATTCCTTATTTTTAACGTAAGAGCGGGCGTGGCTTCCCATTTCAGCTGCTACCAGTTATTTTAGCTATATAAAAAAAGATTCTGTTTTGCTGCTTGATGTCGCAAACTGGTATTTCTTATATATTATTTTATTAACATAATGGTAATCACGTGGTCAGTATTGGGAAGGTTCCTTCGGAAATGTAATAGGTTACAGATTACAAGTTACCCTACTTAATGTAATAATTAGTGTAACTTTTCAATTACTTTTTAAAGTAATGTAACTGATTACTTTTTGATTGCTTTTCTAAATTTCTAATGTTTTCAACTGTTAATCATTGTCAAACAGGCAGGGTTAACCTTACAGTAGTACAGTACTCAACACTGATGACTGTCAGACTTTCGAAATCCTTCATCACTTCAATTAAGATTACAATAGTTTAATTTTAAAGGAGACATTGAATGCAAAATTCACTTTTACTTGGTGTTTGGATATAAATGTATCTTAGTAGTGTGTGGACACAACCACCCAGTAATGATAAAAAAAATCCATTCACTCCCCCCAAAATCTAAACAGTCTCTCTGTAAAGAGTCCACTGAAGGTGAGCGTAGTGAGAACCCAAGTGCAGTTTATTTACAAACATGAAATCCAAAATCCAAACAGCCTTGACTTGAAACAGGCTTGACATGAAACAGAATTGGCATGAACAGACTAGATTCACCGACAGCAGGTCACAACATTAATACATGACAAGAAACAAAGGCAAGGACATGGCTACTTATAGCAAACAATCAGGGTCACATGACGAGAACAAACCAATGGGAAACAAGACACATGACCTGGACAACCAACCAGAACATGACACACAGAACAAGAGAACCAATAGCATGAAGACATGAGGGCAAGGGAAGCATGACTCAAACAGGAACCATAACTAAACTTCAAAATAAAAGACATGAACACAAGAACAAGACACAGAACCCCAAAACCCCACATTACGCTCAATTACCAAGCCATTTTTTTAGCAGCATGATGTCGTATTGCTCAGGCTCTGCCTATAGGTAATCCCATATAGCAAATAAAACAGTTATCGAATAAGCATGTTCTAAACTCCTGAAACATCGGTGTTTCATATTTTAGAGCAGTCACTGCAATTTATGAAAGAAATCAATTAAATCTGTACGTGGGAGTGTGTGTGTAATCATTTGTAATCTTAACATTTTCATAAGTAACTGTAATTTAATTACCCATTTTTTCTCAGTAACTGTAACTGATTACTTTTATTTTTCAATTAAATTACGTAATTCCGTTACATGTAACTAGTTACTTCCCCAACACTGCACATGGTTTGTAATTTGTAATTGAAAATTTGCTGGAAAGCGGTAGGCTGTTTTTTAGTAGGCTAAATGCTATCTGCTTAGTAACCATGGTAATTATGCTAAATCTTAAATCAAGAATTAAGATTCCTGAATTCTGGATTCATGATTCTGAACGTTGTAACTCAGCCTCAGACCTTAAAATGGACTAGGCCTGAAGTGACCACAAAGAAACCACACAAAATTGCCTACATAATCAAATTAGCCTACTGTCATTTGGACACGCTCATGAATTTCTGTGCAAACCTATTGTAAAAACATTTTTATGTAAATCATATTGTTCTAACATTTCACAGGCGCTTTACATTGTCTCAGCTTGTGTCTATGAGTGAAACCCGTTGCGTTCAGACTTCATACGGTGCCAGGCTAAAAAAACCTGCTACAGTTTTAGTGTGGCCCAAAAACTTGTCGTTCTCAGTTTGAAGCGAGAGCAAGAAACCTCACAGGCCACTGCAACCCATCTGTGAAAATCAGTGCGGCATGTGTTCTGTCACAGGGGCCTCTTGCACAGGTAGATCTGTGCTTTGGAGGACATCACCCAGCATGCTTGGGAATTCTGACTGGCAGACAGACACTCTGGGAATATGTCACAGTTCTCTCTTTAAAAGCTCTCTTTGTGCTATTCAGCCCGACTCTGCGCGAGTACATATACGCAAACGCACACGCGCAGGCGCGCATACACCTCGTGCTGCGGCATATGCTCGGCTTTTCAGATGTATCCCTCTATTTGTCTGTAGAGAAATCCAAAAGAAGCTCCCTTTACAATTCAACGGGCTCTCATCTCCTCTAGCATGAAAGTGTGGAAAGTTTGGAAAGGAAGTGTTTGGTATCTCACCATCCGTGGGGAGTGCGTGGTGTATCACGCCTTGGAGGCTTTTCCCCTCCTTCCCGTTTCTCCCTTCTTTCCAATAAGAATAAGATAACACAAAGACCTGCTATCGGGAGATAAAGGTGAAATACTGCACAGTACTTTCCTCTTTCTTAAAGCAAGAAAAGAGAGAGAGCAAGTCCTGGAGTAGGTAATGGAGTTTTTAAAGTTAGCTACCTCTCGCTGGCCTCACCAAGGTCACTTTCTTTGGCCTTAAAAGCACTCTCACTTTATTTTCTTTTCTCTAAATTTCAAATGTCAACAAAAAGTATATTGAGCTTCGTTGTTTGCGTTTGATTTCGGGTCATTCGTAAGTGATTCTAAAGCAAAGCTAGCGGGGCTTTTTGTGGTTCTATGTGCTTACAGACAATTCAATTGTGCTGTGGAGTTAAGCGGCCGGTGCCATTGTTCTGGGAAGATCTACTCTAAAACTGTGTTTCATAACTGAAGATGGAACATCAGTCATCATAGATTTACAATGGACATCAGTCAGTCAATATGCCTAATCAGATTCTGCCTCTGCCTGTCATTTGTAATTCTTCATTATTTTCCATCTCTGTGTTATAGATTACGAGTCTGGGTCCATTCATCTGAAGATTTGGACTGAAACAACTGAGATGGTGAATTCATGTGTTCGTCAGATGTCCGAGAGGGTGTCTGGAGCTACTGAATCAACTAAATGCTGGTCAGTAGAAGCAGAACAACTGCTGGAGGGTTTGTGTGTGGTTTCAGTGAGACGGTCAGTTAAAAATGGTCCTAAAAATGCAGATTTAACGTGGGACTGATGTGAAAGACACCAGACACACATGTTGAGAACTAAACATAAACACAATTATTTTACACTGATTTTTAAACTTTTCTATGTCGTAACCCTAAAAGTAACCCTTGCAGAAAATGTTCTGCACTTTTTACCTTTTCAAAAAAAGAAAAAACAAAAACAACAACAACAAAAAAACAGTTTTCCTATCCTTGTGGAGACATTTGGTATATACCTGGACCACACATTACACAGACACACATATTGAACATACAGTGGGGTCCAAAATTCTGAGACCACTAGTGAAAATGCTTCAGTTTGCATTTGCATAATTTAATACACACACTGTAAAAATGATTGTAATTTTAAGTATTAAAAAACTAAAAAACCTGTTAATTGGTTAACAGTATGTTTCCTTACTATTTACAATGAAACACTGTAATAGATCTAACCTTACATTTCATAGAATTACACAGCAAAATGCTGTTAAATGTAGCATTTTTGGACATAAGAAAGAAGTCATTGTATAGTTTGCAGTGAGAAACCATAAACCACCATTCCCAGAATTCTCTGTGTGACAGCTCACATTTGATAGTATTTCATTCAAATAACTGTTTCTTAAGCTTTTGTCATCAGTAATGTACATTAGGGTTTACATCTTATGTTGTTAAATGAATGTTTATTACATTATTTCAGTGTTGAAAAGTTGATTTAAAAAATAGACTCAATATTGTGTAAAACCAGATTATTCAACATTCAGCATGATTCAAAGACCATGTTGAGCTTCAATGGAAGCAAGAACATTTAAGAACACACACACACATATATATATATATATATATATATATATATATATATATGCACTATTTACTTCCATTGAAGCTCAGTATGATACTAATAGCATTTTTTAAATGTTTGAATCCCACTGCATACTTATGTAATTCACACTCTCAGTGCATTTTATTTCGATTTAGGTATGTTTTCCTTTCCTCACTGTTACTTTAGGTTGTTTGGTTTGGTCTTAAGAGCAAAACACTTTTTCTGCTCCAGATACAGGCAACACCTGGCCATAACAGAGTCACATGACACTGAGGTCAGAACGACACACAATGCCTGGCTTTGTGTTCAGGTGTTCTGGTAGACTCCCATGTAATCAACTCTTTGTGACACATGCAGAAATAGCAGAATATATGAACTTTCATTTCCAGACCAAAGAAGCTTTATTCATGCATCTTGACCACTTCCTGATGCAATTCAGAGAAAACAGAAAACCCGCTTTTCTGGGACATTAGGGTGCTTTCACACTAGCACTTTTGGTGCGCACCCGGGCGCGATTGACGTCAGAGTTCGGTTCGTTTGGATGATGTGAACACTGTCTTCCGACCTCGGGTGCGCACCGAACTCGAATCGCAATCGAACTTGGTTCGGACCAGGCAATCGAACCAAGTGTGAAAGCACCCTAAAACATGAGATTTGTCTTGCTCATTTTACTTTAGTCACATTATGTGGGACTAAACTGTGAAAAACAAAACGTGGAGAGCTACTATGCATTATGCATGTGAAATACTTGTGTAAAATGTGTATAAATCTAATCCAAGCAATGACATTGAGACTAGACATTATTGTTCTTTCATATTGTGTGTGAAATTTTTGAACAATGACAAGCCGGAGAAAACTTAGATCTGAGAACAGAAAGAAAGGATAATTGTACATTATAATCATAGAAATATTGTAAAGGTGACATGTTCAGACTGAAGCAATAATTCCCTGTGCGGCAGTCCCTTAGTGTGGTACTGATTCAACCATGTCAACCCTCTCAATGGATCAGAGACTGATCATTTTAATACCCAGGATATTAAATATTTCATCACCCACAGTTCAGCAAATAAATCACAAGACCTGTTCCCTTTTTTAGAAAACTGCACAATTTATTGAATGAATAAAATCTACAAGCATGTTGAAAAGTTGGACCCTACAACAAGGACCCTCCACACAAGGTTCAAAGGTTATTCAAGCTACTTTGTATGTTGTGTACAATGTGCTGTCAGAATGCATCACAACATTAGGTCACAGTGGTCATCTTTCCATGTCGGCAAAGCTGAATGAAATGGGCAACTCATTGGGTTTGTGACCTCGCGTCTTCAGCTGCTGGACACTAATGAGGGTGGCATGTGCTGGAGAGAGCTCTCTCAACCTGCAGCAGAGAGAAAAACACTTTAGACCTCCATTACACGTAGAAATGTGACATTAAACATTATTAAACATAAGGAGTTTAAAGTTAAAAATGCATTCAGTTCTGTAAAAATGATACAGTGAATCACAGTGTGTCAACTGTTTTAATGTCTTTTTCAAAAAAAAAAAAATTGTGGAGTCTTGCTCTGCATTCATGTCATCAGAGGTTACTTTTCTCAATTACTTCAATAATTATGCTCAACTGTACTATATATACACACAATTAGTTCTGCAACAACAGCAAATTTATATGTTATGATACAAAAGTGACATTTGTCCTAATTCAAGTCCATAAATCTGTGATTTCTAGGCAATACTGCATAGTCACCAGTTGTGTTAAAAATTGTGGTAACACTTTAGTATAGGGACCAATTCTCACCATTACCTAGTTGCTTATTAGCATGCCTATATTAACATATTGGCTGTTTATTAGTACTTATAAAACACATATTTTACATGACCATATTCTACATCCCTAAACCTACCCAATACCTAAACATAACAACTACCTTACTATTAATAAGCAGCAAATTAGGAGTTATTGAGGCAAAAGTCATAATTAATGGTTTATTAATAGCAAGAATTGAACCTTAAAATAAAGTGTGACTGAAATCGTTTTAAGCTTAACAAACTTTACATTATGGTTCATCTCATCAAAATTTAGAGTCAGAACTATCCAGAAAATACAGGCTCGTCAAATAAAAAGCAAAAGGTGATTCTCAAAAAAGTATTTCTTTCATAAAAGCTTTGTTATTCCTCACTCTGGTCTGTAAGTGATTTGACACAAAGCACTAATTCTGACATTAAGCCCTCACAAATCCCTTGCTGCTCATTTAGTCCAGCTCAAGCTACCATGATCATTTCATTTATCAAGAAACTGAAAAGAACCTCACTCTCTCTCTCTCTACAGCACAAGGGAAGAGTCCTCATAAGCATCACAAAGTTTTACACACAGCTTGCCAGTTTTATTAGAAGTTGTCTAGCACTAGGAGGGATTCTGACATTCCCAATATTCCAGGCTGTCTGTCGGCAGGCTTACAATGTATTATTATACCTCTTTAATATAGATACACACTTAATCCAAGTGTACAGTTTGAGGAGAACAGATCAATGAGAAATAAAAAATGGAGGATTGTAGCAAAATGAACTGTCTCTATTGCGCTGTCAGACTTTAAGTGCACATTCATAAGCTGAATTCTGAAATGGTTTGGCTCTAATAGACCCGGGATGGCCCTCTGACTGCTGCTCTCAAGATCTTTCTTCTGAAATGAAACCTCATCGCAGGCACTTCTTCACGTAGGTGCCATTGTTTTCCTCTTTTCTGTGCTTCAAATTTGGCAATAAAAACAAAACGGCACAATGCACGCACAAGACGAAATGATGCTTTAAATTTCATTGCCTTTGAGATCTGACTCACATCCTGAAACATCATCTGAGATGAAATGGACACTTGTCACTTCCACGACTCCTTCCACCGACCAGGAGTTTGACTTCTTGACAGGCCTTCGATTCTTCAACAAAAGGAAACTAAATCCTGCCTCATTATGAAACGTGAATCACTTCGAGTCTAAACCATTATCACAGTACAGTACATGACTGCCAAAAAGATCACCAAGTTCTCAAAAACCTTCATGTACTGTTCGCTAACAAAGAGGAAAACAATAATGGAGCGTCCGACACTTTCTTGTCTTCACCTTTGTTCCTCCTCATCCTCTCACATGGTTTTTGCTTACACGTCTCCTTATAATCTGATAAGAGTGTGTTTTTTTTTTTTATTGTTGTGAAGAACACAGGTCTGGGAGGGTCTGCGTTTCTGCCTCCCCTCATTATTTCTTGTTTGCTGTTGGGCAAGAGAACAACTTATCCGATTCCACTTACCTCCCAATAGCTTTCTCTTTATTTGGTTATTATAGTATCATATTTCTTAAAACCTTAGAAGGCGATAACAAGCATGAGATTTTACTCAGGTGAGGACCGGTAAATATACTGTTAGCCATATCGTAGCTGTACACTGTACATATCGTAGCTGTTTCCATCCTTCCTTTGAAGTTTTAAAGAGATACTGCAGGTAGGATATTGTGGACGTTGCTTACGGTCATGTTGCCAGCACTTTCTTCAGTGGCTTGTTAGATTTGTCTCATCCAGCCATCTCCATTCTAAATCTCTTGTCCCAGAAAGTAAATAATTAAATACAAAAATCAAGACAACAACAAAAAGTACTTCAGCCCAGAGGAATAAATTAAAAGTGCTTGCAACATACAGCATGCCTCAGGAGAAGCATGTACCTTTGAAGTGTGGCCCAAGAACAGCACAGATGTGTTTTTCAGCATCAGATTGCTTTTACTGACTCTGCAGAATTCATCACTCTATCTGTGTCAGATTCCTCTCAGACCACACATTATTTCTCTGAAAAATGAAAGAGGTGCTTGGGCCACTCTTTCCCGAACTGAACCCTGTGACTCAATGCGGCACACGCTAACCACTCCTGCTTGATGCAACCACACCGATGCCCTGAATGAAAAGAGCAACACCATCTAAGAACTCCTAGATAGTTAAATTAAGTGTTCATGTGCATTAAATACTACTGACAAATACTACTGTGCATTAAATACTACTGACAATGAGAAGAACATTGGCAGGTTGGGCCACTAAACCAGCTATTCAGTCAAAGATGATACACTGGTGAAAGGCAAAAAATAAGTCTACCAGCCTAAAATGGTTTGTCGGATTTATTTGGACTTTCAAACTGGTCAGGCTGGTCTGTTGGCTGGTTTTGGCTACTTTTTAGACAGGGCTTCATAAAAAGAAATTAAGGTTAAGGAAAACATTCCAGGATTTTTCTCAGTATAATGGACTTTATTGTGGACCAACAAGTTGAAGGTCCAAATTGCAGTTTCGATGCAGCTTCAAAGGGCTCTACGCAAACACAGCCGAGGAATAAGGGTCTTATCTAGTGAAACAATCTGTCATTTTCTAAAAATAGAAAAATTATATATTTTTTAACCATAAATGCTCATCTTGGACTATCTCTGCGATGCGCGTCCACGACTTCACGTGTGACGTAGGCAGAAGTACCAACCCAGTGTTTACAAGTGCCGAGGAGGGGGACCGTTCAAAAGTTGTTGTATGTTGAATGACATATACACTATATTGCCAAAAGTAGCGGGTCGCTCTCTTCTAATGAACAGGTTTGACTAGTAATTTCTATGAGTGCAAATCTTAATGTTAAAGCATATAATGATATTCTAGGGAATTGTGTGCTTCTAATATTATAGCAACAGTTTGGACAGGACCCTTTTCTATTCTAA
>JAFVLL020038885.1:0-2500 GCA_021397915.2 Tor tambroides
CTCACTCAAGATTGACTTGTTTCGTTACTGGATGAATCAGTGTTTTTGAATGAATCTCTTGAATGAATGATTCAATGACTCACTCAAGATTTACTCGATTCATTACTGGATGAATCAGTGTTTTTGAATGAATCTCTTGAAAGAATGATTCAAAGATAAATACATTTTTAACAGCCCCTTTTCGCCACCTAAAAAAAAAAGATGCGCACACAAGAATTGATAGGCGGAATCGAAATTTAAATTTTACAACAAGCATCCGATCCTGGAATTGGAATTGATTTTTGATTCCCAGTCCTAGTAAAACCTGCATAATGCTGCATAATCAAATAATAATCTGCTCTCTCTGTGTTTGTTCTGTGTGTCTCCAGGCTCTCCGTTTGCTCCCGGGACTCCTGCGATTCCTCTGGGTCAGCTGCAGCAGCATTCACTGGCGCTCCAGAGCTCATCAGGTCAGAGCATCACAGCCTCATCGTCCAGCGCGTCTCAGCCGCCGCAGGGTCAGCAGGCCGTGTTTCGTCTGCCCGCTACCGTCTCGCTCACAGGTGCATGAACAAATCAGCTTTCCATTGATGTATGGTTTGTTAGGATGGGACAATATTTGGCTGAGATACAACTATTTGAAAATCTGGAATCTGAGGGTGCAAAAAAATCTAAATATTGAGAAAATCTCCTTTAAAGTTGTTCAAATGAAGTTCTTAGCAATGCATATTACTAATCAAACATTAAGTTTTGATGTATTTATGGCATAAAAGAAAAATGGATAATTTTGACCCCTACAATGTATTTTTGGCTATTGCTACAAATATACCTGTGCTACTGAAGACTCCAGGGACACATATACAGTGTTCTGTCAGCTCAGTCCTGCAGTGTTAGTGTGCTTCATTCGGTGTGTTTGGCTGTAGTTTAGCTGTTTACAGACTGAAGGGTTGTGTTTTCTGTGGTGATCATCACAGCGCTCTGCTGATCTGTGGTAATCAGGGGCTTGTGTGATCTCACATTTCCACCCACATATTTTCATGCTAATTTTGGCTTATTGCACAAACAACACTGATATGTAAAATGCACATGAAATCTTAAAATGTGCATTTAAAAAAATTATTTTTTTATTTGATAAGAAAACATGCATTAACTATAATGGAAAACATTTACTGGATAAATTCCTGATGCACAACAAAAAAACTACATTACGTAATAAAATAAGTCAAACTGAAATAAATATGAACAAAAACTGTATTTAAAAAACAAAACAAAACAAAAACTAATAAAAATGACAACATACCAAAATTAATTAAACTTTAAAATTAAATTAAATTCTAAATATTACTAAATACAACTATATAGGTAACTCAATGCTACAACAATACTAATGCAAACTATGATAAATGTCTAATATATTTGTGTTCAAATATTTTGAACCAGTATTATTTTACTAAAATTGGGAGTTTTTGTTGATATTTTTATATTTTCTGTTTTCATTTGAATTTTAGTTAAAGTTTTAGTATTTTTTTGTTATTCTTCTTTGTTGTTGTCATTTTTACAAGCTTTTTTTAATATGTCTGCATAGTTTTTAATTCATTTTTGTTTCAGTTTCAGTTTGAGTTATTTTAGTACATCAAGTTAAACTAAATGAAAATGTTGCCTTGGAAACTAGCTGAAATAAAACAAGATTTTATTTTATTTCAGATAAAGTTTATTTCATTTGAAGAAAAATGTTTTATTTTTGGTAACAGCACTGTTTTGAGCACACGGGATGGAAATGGCTTTAATGTTTTCTGCAGTATTCTGCGTTTGATCCACAGCTGTGAGTGCAAATAATAACTAGAGGCTCGCTGGATGTGTGTTGATGCTCATAGTTGAGATATTCTGGAGTGTTCTGATGATAGAGCAGTAATAAAGCGTGTCTCTGCTCAGTGGATTCTCGTCTGCTGCTGTGTGTTCGCTCACACATCCGCTTTGATCAGTATCGCATTCACTGGCACTGATCATCAGCTTGAGCTCAGAGGAAGTGTGTGTGTGTGTGTGTGTGTGTGTGTGTGTGTGTCAGGCGGAGCCATGCCGCAGCAGCTCCAGACGGTTCAGGTCCAGTCCAGCGGTCAGTCCAGCTCCATCAGCACCAGCGCCAGCAGTCCAGAGATCTCTCAGACCAGCACAGCCTCCACAGGTACAGACGCACCAACAAACACAAACACCATGTTTATTCCCATTTTAGAGACACTTTTTATTTGTCGAGTTTCTGCTTTATTTTTAGTAATTTTGTTGTGCATTTTTTGTCATTTTTATTTATTTGTCTTTTTAATATGTTTACATAGTTTTTATACATTTTTATTTTATTTTCTGCTTTAGTTATTTTAAGTTTCAGTCATTTTGTTGTGCGTTTTTGTCATGTTTATTTAAAGTTTAAAAAACCAGTTTTAAAAAACAAAACCAGTCATATGAGTAAATTTGTTGAAATTGAGATTTCTACATCATCTGAAAGCTGAATAAATAATCTTTCCATTGA
>JAFVLL020038885.1:10000-24080 GCA_021397915.2 Tor tambroides
CTTAATGCTGGATTAGTTTCAGCTTTTGTCTTCTCCAGATGTTAACTGATGGACTGGAGTGGTGTGGATTATTGTGATGTTTTTATCAGCTGTTTGGACTCTCATTCTGACGGCACCCATTCACTGCAGAGCATCCATTGCTGAGACACATTTCTCCAAATCTGATGAACAAACAAACTCATCCTGATCTCAGATGGCCTGAGGGTGAGCACATTTTCAGCACATGTTCATTTTTAGCTGAACTATTGCTAATAATATTTGTGTGGCACAAGTGCTCTGTCAATCAAACTGTAAGCAGAGAACGTCATATTGATGTTTTATGGAGTATATTGAGCGTCTGTGGTCTTTCTTCTGTCTGTTGTAAAGGGCTTCAGTCGACGGCTCTTCTAGAGTTTGATTCTTCATAACTAATATCTCTTTCTCTTGAAATGCTCCTGCTGTAGGAGGTTTGCTGGCCTTAATACGTTGCATGTAAATGCAACTCTGCGTGTTTTGAATCATCTCGAATATTGTATTTCGGATCCATTTCTGAACACCTTTACAAGATCACGTCATTGTTTTAGGACAGTGAATGATGTTTCTTTTTCCATCTTTTTTCTCTCATATTAAACTTGACACATGGCCACATTTGTAATACGTAATGCTGATTATTTCGAGTTGATCCTCACTGTATGTGCTCAGAAGTCCTCTGTATCTGAGCCGGTTTGTTTGATATATTTTGAGTTAGTTTTAGAGCGATTGTGTGAGAGTAACACTGGTTCTTCTGCTGGATTATTGTGTGATTTCTGTTTTCCGACACAGCAAATGTACAGACCTTTTTGTAATAAAAAATGGATCTTGTCATGCTTGGCCTTGTTCCCTCAGTCATGATGGAGTTTACTGTGACTTTACTGTGGTAAAACTATCACACTGCTGTAACTAAACACAAAACATTCAAACGGGCACATTTAATGCTGTTTTATTTTAACAGTATGTGTAGTTTTATTCAGATGTTTATCCTTACAAAATACTGTCGTGACCGTACATGTTACTCCATATGCTGGATATACCCTTATAATTTTTTTTTTGTCAGAATTATTATTTTTATTAATACCATGGGTTTCAATTCAAATGCTTAAAATATGGTTACTACTGTGGCATCCATGGTAAATTTGTGGTTACCACAGTTTTACTACAAATAATCTGAACTATGGTTACTGTAGTAAAACCTCGGTTAATTTTCGCAGTGATAGTGGTACTTCCATTCTGTCAGCTAGTCAGATTTAATGTTTCTAAATGTTTTATTTAAAAAAAAAAAGGTGATTTTTGACTTTGAAATCCCAGGAATAAATTACATTTTAAAATCTATTCAAATTTAACAGTTATTTTAAATAGTTAAAATATTACTATTAGTGTGCATATACACAAATCGAAGAAAAGCGCGCTATTAAACTAAATCATATTTTTAAACAAATTCTCATAAGCGTAAAAGTTTATTTTTTAATGGGGGACTTTTATTTTGTGATATTTAATTGCGTGACTCTTATTTTGTATCGCGGTCTGTTGTTTCCTGTGCAGAACGATCTCTATGGTGACAGACCGCTGAGAGAAAACTAGTGCAGTTTACAGTAGTTTAGTTAGTTAGTTAGTGAGTAATTACTCATTATGGCCAAAAGTGACGGTAGCTCGTATTTCAGGAGATCCAGTGTGTTCTGGATGGTGGTTGTGACGGTTTCTTTGAGTTTCTACACGGTAAGCTGAAACTTGAATGAATTATTCATGATGAAGCACCTGAGGAGAATTTCAGACACTTTCCACAATAATGTGTGATATGTCTGTCAGAAAAGCTGTTTGAGTTCTGAATTAACTGAAATGACTGATTCTCTGTGCTGAAAATATGCAAACTCACGATGATGAAGAGTAAATAAACAGAACTGGGCTGTTTTGTCATTGAGTGAACTTTACCTCAGTGTTTTACTACGAGCTGAGCAAAGTTCATTTTACAGCCTTTACATCACATCACTGAATATATAGAGACATTTTAGCACACTTTTATTGTATCAAATGTACATTTTAATATATGTTATAAATTATTGTTATTGTATGATACATGTACACTAGCAGTCAAAAGTGTTTGAACAGTAAGATTTTTAATGTTTTTTAAAGAAGTCTCTTCTGTTCACCAAGCCTGCATTTATTTGATCCAAAGTACAGAAAAAAACAGTAAAATGTTGAAATATTTTTGCTATTTAAAATAGCTGTTTTCTATGTGAATATGTGTTAAACTGTAATTTATTTCTGTGATCAAAGCTGTATTTTCAGCATCATTACTCCAGTCTTCAGCGTCACATGATCTTCAGAAATCATTCTAATATGCTGATTTACTGCTCAAGAAACGTTTATTATTATTTATACAAGTAATTTTTGCAATCTGATTGTGTAATCCAGATTACATGTTATAGTAGTGAATCAGGAGCAGCACAGTTTTATGTGGAAATCATTAAAATGCTTTAATGTTTAAACTGATTTTCACAGAAGTCAGTCTGCTGCTGTTCAGTGAAAGAGGCCCATTGAGTGTGAATGAGTATAATAGTGAGTCTCAGAACAGCTGACTGATCATTTTCAGCTCTTCATGCTGATCTGGAGTCAGCTGGACTGACCTGAGATCAGTTAACAATACCACTGAAAACATAGTTACCATAAACATGTTTACCACAGTGAGAAAAAACCAGGATGATAATAATGACCCAAAATAACAACATAACACAGGTTAAAAAAAAACAAAACACTTCCATAATGTACTTAAAGTGCTCTATTTTCACGCACTAATTTTGTACTTAATATACTAAAAATGATTCTTTAGTGTTTAGTTTAGTAAGATTATCTAAGTGTACTCAATTTTGGGACATCATGAATATGAACTAAAATGTGGTTTTAACATACTATAAAAATGTATTTAGTTACCACTTGTAGTACTCTTGAGTATACTAGTGTATGAAAGATGGGTTCAATTTACTACAAGTGGTGACTATAAATGCATTTTTATTGTATGTTAAAGCACATTTTAGTTCATATTCATGATGTCTCAAAATAGCACAGTTGAGTACACTTAGATGATCTTAAGAAGCACTAAAGAATCATTTTTAGTATGTTAAGTACAAAGTTAGTGCACAAAAATAGAGCACTTTAAGTACATTATGGAAGTGTACTTTTTTCACCTGGGAAACCGCCAGATAAACCACTTTATTCTGCAATCACGCGATCCTCAGCTGAATCCGTGATTAATCAGAGATGATTTGGTCTTCTGCTAGACACAGACTGTGACTGTGAGGGACCTTTAGGGTCCTGAGGAGCCCAAACGAAGTTATTCTAGGTGGTTTTGTGACTCTTGTTCTCACACACAGCAGATGTAATTGTGGTTCTGCAGTGATTGTGTTTGTGTTGGTTTCTAGTGGACAGTTTTTTGGCCTCAGGACGTCCCATATGGCAGGCTGGGTCCTCTTGGTGCTCTGGCCAAGCATTTTGTGGACTATCATTATCCAGTGATGTATTACGGGTGAGTAAGTGCTGATATTCATACGCTGAGTTCAGAGCTGATGCCGATGATATTTATGTTTATCTGTGTTTCAGATGGTTTCTGACTTGGGTCATCCATTTGTTTGAGGCTCTTTTTGCGCTGAAGATCTGCAGGTGAGACACTTTGTTTTTTCATGATTGTTTACAGTATCAGAGTGTTTCCTCGTTTCTACCACATGGTGGCAGTACAGACCATCAGATATGTGGATGTGTGACTGATATACTGTGTGCATTATTGACTTACTCTACTTATGGAATAGCCAAGTTAATTATATAAATGATAGAGGAAGATTAAAGGAATAGTTCAGCCAAAAATGAAAATGTGGGGTGTAGATGAGTTTGTTTCTTCATCAGGTTTGGAGAAATGTGTCTCAGCAATGGATGCTCTGCAGTGGATGGGTGCCGTCAGAATGAGAGTCCAAACAGCTGATAATAATCCACAAGTAATCCTCACCACTCCAGTCCATCAGGAAGAAGAGTTATGGATTATGGACTCCGATCTGAGTTAAAAACATCTTAATGCTGGATTAGTTTCAGGTTTTGTCTTCTCCAGATGTTAACTGATGGACTGGAGTGGTGTGGATTATTGTGATGTTTTATCAGCTGTTTGGACTCTCATTCTGACGGCACCCATTCACTGCAGAGCATCCATTGCTGAGACATTTCTCCAAATCTGATGAAGAACAAACTCATCCTAATCTCGGATGACCTGAGGATGAGCACAAATTTGAGCCAGATGTTTTTGTCTAATCAAATGCAGGACTGTGTTGATGTTGGTGTTTGTGTCTGCAGTGATAAAGGCATTGACAGCACATCCACACGCTTGCTGTGGTTCGCTCAGACGTTCCTGTTTGGTTTCGCGTCTCTGGGTCTTCTGCTCAAATACAAGCCGGACGTCCGATCCAAACGCCAGTGACAGAAACACAGCCTGACACTGACGCTCGTTTCCCAGCAGGACTCTGATCTCTATATTCCAGAGGATATATCAACCAGCAGGTTATATTTGAACAGTCACATCCACCTCACTGATTCTGGAACAGCCTTTCGCTAAAGGCTAAATGTCACATCTGAGGCCTTGTTTACATGATCCTGGTTCAGTACTGAAGCTCTATCAGCAGCAATACTCACATAATGTCTGTCAGCACAGAAAAGCTCCTTAGTGCAGATACAGTCAGGTACTTACAATGCAAAATAAGAGCATTAAACATCAAAATACACACTTTTATACATGTTAACATGAGACTAGTGTGATACAATGGGATAGTTAAAGTATATCTATAATAACTTTCAAACAGTGTGCTCAGAGACAGGTTACATAGAGAAAAATCCAGATGTTTATGGGTGATGAATAACTAGAAATTCATCCGTCTAAAGCTGTATTGCAAAGATGAAATAGACTGAACTTCTTACTGTACAACAGAATATTCAGAGTCCTCCATATAAGCTATCATATGGAAAAAAAAAAGATTTGCTTTTAATCAATTTTCACTCAGAAATTGCTAGTAAATTTCACAAATAATTACAAAGAAACACTGAATTAAACATGAAATTTTGAAGTAGAAAACCTGAAATACTATTTTCGGCAACACTTGAAGCCTTTATGTATGATGCATTATAAAGATATTCATAATATTCATAGTATCTTATATATATATATATATATATATATATATATATATATATATATATAATGCATTATAATATTTGCAGATATTTGCATACCAATTTGCATCTGAAATTGGTTGTTTGCATTGTTCTTTGTAAAGGTGTAACAATGATTAGATACATGTTATAATGTATTATAACTGTGGATACAATTGTTCATGAGTCATACAATGAATTATAAGGTACATTAAAAGGCATAATTAATGCATTAATAATACTTTTACAATGCATTATATTAAAAGGCTTTAAGTATGAGATTTATTTAAAAAAAGTATTTCAATGTTCTTTGTTTTATTTTCAATTTTGATTTTTTTTTTTTTAATACTGTGTATGTTCTGCTATAATAATGAGGGGGGAAATTAAAAAAAATAAATGATTCCATTATATAAAAATAATTAAATTCAATGTTTCCCCTAGGTTTTCGGCTTTGGGGGGGTGGATTCAGTTTTTTTCCGTTTTAATTTTTCTGGACCCCTTTTTAATGGTTAATTACATTTTATTAATCAAAAAGCATGTCTAGCTAATTAAAATCATGAAACTTGAACAATTTAACATCAATTTATTAAAAGTTTAACAAAAATGACATGTTCAGGGCCCTATGAAATTTCTTCGGCCCCCCCCCCCCCCCCCGAGTCTGAGGCCCTATGGTGAGAACCATTGATTTAGACAGTTTACAGCTCAAGTATATTTTAAAGTAAGAATTCATGATCTGATTGTATGCGAGTCAGGTGATTTTCAGTGCTGTTCTTCACACACTGTTGACAGAGCTGAATCTGAACACAGAACATTCCTCTAACAGTGATTCTCAGCCGCTCCAGGTTTGGAAACACTGCAGTTGGTTATTTTTGGCACAGTAGATTGTTAGATTCCTGAGGAAGAACTGCAGTGTCTCCAGTCTCTGTGTTTCACTGCTGTGATTATGACCTGAGTGTTTGAATGATGGTCATTTTAAAGAAATGGAAAATAAACGGACTGATTTGACGTTTGTTTTGTGTCATCTGTCATTCGATGTACAATCACATCATTAAATACTGTAATACAGATATGAAGTTTCATTTGCAGTTTTGACAGGAACTCAACTTTGATTAAGCTGCGGATGAATGAATCTGATTCACCCTTCAAACAAGATTCAAACACACATATGACAGAGAGAGAGAGAGTTTACACACCATCAATGTGCAATCATTCACGTGGGTGTCTTAATCACACTTTACATCATTTTATTTTAATATTAAAAATGAATTGGACGGATGGTGATTCTGGCAGGAAACTGGCCCCGGACCCTACTGCTGCTATATTTTGTTTAACAACATTAAGTTAAAATTAAAGAGGGTAAACTTTATCATGCACATGTGTTAAACACTTTTCTTTCTGTTTTAAAGATGTCTTCTTTGGATTGTTTGAGAATATAGGAAAATATAACTTAATTTGTGTTTCTTCCTAGCTAAATTTCACATACATAAACAAAAATCTGTCTCTAAACCTCTTTTCTTTATTTAAAAAGCTGATGTAGACAAGTATATGGAAACTATCCAAAGTTCTGTTAATCCTAAAGCAGTGAAAACTGCAAGTGATTTAAGTGATTTGTAAGAATTTGTGTATGCTTGCTTGCTTTCTTTTTTCTTTTTGTTTTTATAACTACTGCTTTAATGGTTTGATGTTTCTGCCGTTTAATAAAAAAAGAAAGAAATCCAAAAAATATTCGCGATACACACTCAAGTCACAATCTAAATCAAATGATTCACGATACGCGCTCCAGTTCCGATCTGAATCAAATGATTCGCGATACACACTCCAGTTCCGATCTGAATCAAATGATTCACGATACGCGCTCCAGTTCCGATCTGAATCAAATGATTCGCGATACACACTCGCTCCAGTTCCGATCTGAATCAAATGATTCACGATACGCGCTCCAGTTCCGATCTGAATCAAATGATTCGCGATACGCGCTCCAGTTCCGATCTGAATCAAATGATTCACGATACGCGCTCCAGTTCCGATCTGAATCAAATGATTCGCGATACACGCTCCAGTTCCGATCTAAATCAAATGATTCACGATACGCGCTCCAGTTCCGATCTGAATCAAATGATTCGCGATACACGCTCCAGTTCCGATCTGAATCAAGTGATTCGCGATACACGCTCCAGTTCCGATCTGAATCAAATGATTCGCGATACGCGCTCCAGTTCCGATCTGAATCAAATGATTCGCGATACACACTCGCTCCAGTTCCGATCTGAATCAAATGATTCGCGATACACCCTCCAGTTCCGATCTGAATCAAACGATTCTCGATACACGCTCCAGTTCCTATCTAAATCAAATGACTCACGATACACGCTCCAGTTCCGATCTGAATCCTGAATCAAATGATTCGCGATACACACTCCAGTTCCGATCTGAATCAAATGATTCACGATACACGCTCCAGTTCCGATCTGAATCCTGAATCAAATGATTCACGATACACGCTCCAGTTCTGATCTGAATCCTGAATCAAATGATTCACGATACGCGCTCCAGTTCCGATCTGAATCAAATGATTCACGATACACGCTCCAGTTCCGATCTGAATCAAATGATTCACGATACACGTTCCAGTTCCGATCTGAATCAAATGATTCGCGAACCTGCTCCGAAATCCGGATCTAAGTAAAATGATTCGCGATTGACTGTAAATCAAACGATTTGAATAATAATTTGCGAACCATCATTTCAGATCGGGACTTTGGAGCGCATATCACAAATATCACAAATCTTTCAATTCGCTAAATGATTCGCGAACCCGCTTCGAAGTCCCGATCTGAATCAAATGATTGATGATCCGATTGGAGCTCTTAGAAACAGTGAATCATTAACCCCTGCGTGCTTTTTAAAATTATTACAAGCAATGTCGAAATTCGAAAATGAATGGCTCTTTTTGATCTGGTTTTTGCTAGTGAATCACTTGAACTGAATGATCGAAGTCACGAGTTTGAATCAATCGGAGTGGTTCCAGTGTAAATGACTCACTCAATTGAATCGGTTCTCCTGTTCCTCTTTTCGTGTCTTCAGTCGTGTTTACACGACACTGTCAGCACTACTACTGGCTTAGCTCGCTAGTTTTATGACATTAACTGAAATAAGCAAAAAAAGTATGATGTTTACAAATAAAATATCCATATTTCCATTCCAAAGATAACATCAACACAAATCTACGAACATATTGAGGTGAGTTAATCGGTTTACTGCTAACTAGTGAAACACTCCATTAATATGACGAGCTGCAGCTCAAAATACATGTTAGATGGAAACACTGTGCATTATGATCAAATAAACATGTTAAATCAGCAGCTCTAGACTGAATGCAGACGTTCATGTTGTCGTTACTCTCAGGTCAACATGTCCTCAGCTAATAGACTTAGAGAATTAAGCTCTAATCACTGCTCTCTCTCTCTCCATCAAGAGGAAGTCATCTGAACTCTTTTATTTAACATCTGTAGTGTCAGTGCTGAGGATTCTGGGTTGTAATGATGTGCAGATTCATACAGACACATATAATATCTAACCGTATGATCTCCATAAAATACAGCAGTCAGAGTATGATGAGCCTTTATATTCATAAGCCAAATACAACTGACATCAGTACAGCTAGATTCAACATCACACAATCATTGAGTTTAATAAATAAAGTTATATACAGCACAGCTTTCCTCCCATAAAAACAGACATTCCTGATCAGCCAATGATAATTACTCAAATTATTCTGGAATGACAGAGACATTTAATGATGTAACTCAAAACATTCGATTTGAATTACAGTTTAGATCTTTAGTGATCTGTACATTCGTTTGCATAACTCGTTTGAATAGAAATAATGAAATTGTTTCATGTGACGTCATTGACACTAAGAGTATTTATATGACCTTGTCTTTTCTTCTAAACGCTCTATCTGTTTTTTTCAAACAACAGTGTCAGAAAAAATTGTTTTCCAGTAGAAATATCTGAACATTCTTAAATCAAGATACTATCCCCTGGTTTCACAGACATGGCTTAAGCCTAGTCCTAGACTAAAATGTAAATCTGAGCGGTTTCAACTGAAAGAAACTTGCACTGACTGATCTTAAAACATATCAGAGCCTTTGTTTTGTCTCAAGATGCACAGCAGTAATGTTTTTCTCTAAGCATGTTTATAAAAATTACTTCAATGTCCTAATTGAACTATGGCCTAATTCTGGTTTAGTCTAAGCCCTGTCTGTGAAACCGGGCCTTAATGTCTTAAATTAAGTCTTGTTTTCTGAACAAAATATTCAAAATTAAGTGGGTTTATACATAAATTAACAAAAAATGTCTTCCAGTGGGAAAGGTAAATAATCTCGCTTCAAAGGAAAAACAAGTTTATTGTTCTGACCCCACTGGCAGATGTTTTTGTTTGCTTTCACTTAATTTTGATACATTTTCAGAAAACAAGACTTTATATCTTTAGTCTTTTTGTTTCTCAACTACATGTATCTTGATTTGAAGATGTTTTGATATTTTACTAAGAAACGCGACAAAAATACTTTACATTTTTTTGCAGTGAGTGTGTGTGTGTGTGTGTGCGCGTGCATGCGTGTGCGTGTGTGTGTGTGTGTGTGTGTGTGTGTGTGCGCGTGCATGCGTGTGTGTGTGTGTGTGTGCGTGCATGCGCGCGTGTGTGTGTGTGTGTGTGTGTGTGTGTGTGTGTGTGTGCATGCATGCGTGTGTGTGTGTGTGTGTGCATGCATGCGTGCATGCGTGTGTGTGTGTGCGCTCGTGTGTGTGTGTGTGTTTGTGTGTGTGAGAGAGTGTGAGTGTGTGTGTGTGTGTGTCTGCATGCATGCGCGTGTGTGTGTGTGCATGCATGCGTGTGTGTGTGCGCGCGTGTGTGTGTCTGCATGCATGCATGCGTGTGTGTGTGTGTGTGTGTGTGTGTGTGTGTGTGCTGATCACCGCTCCAGCCAGCGCAGTGATGGGTATCGGTCTGACAGTGTCCGCCGCAGCTGTGAGTTCTGACTTTTATCCCTCATTTCGACGACACACTCCACCTGTGAGCACAATCACATCAGTCAGCACTTCAGTCCAGAGCAGCTCCTCAAACACACTCATGGCTCATTCTGTCTGATTGTGTTTCCACAGATCAACTGCAAACCCTGCGTGTCTTTATTGAGATGGGAAACTTTTCATGGAAGGTATTTTCTGCCAATTTTAAATAAATCACTTCAATTATAAAAATGAAAACCAAATGAACAATTTCATTATGGAAAACTGTACACAAAATATGTGCCGAAATTTAAAATGAAATGAAATTATTTAATTTTAATTTTCACTGTGACAATGCATTGTCTCTGTCAAATTGAAAATTAAAAAAAGTTGGTAATTTTACATTTCAGTTTTCTGTGCAATCTCAAGGCAAGACAGCCAATTTTAACATGAAAAGACAAATGTGAAAAAGAAAATGCAAATACAGTTTTTACAAAGATTTTTATTAATGCTTACGCAATAATAGTGACACAAACTGGAGATCATGAGTTGATGAAAAGCTAAAAATTAATTGAATAATATTAAAATAAATTAATATAGAATTTAAAAATAAATTAATAAATTAAATATTAAAAGAAATTCATTGAATAAAAAATGTACAATTAAAATAAAATAAATTATTTAAAATATATTTAAAATTAAATATAAATATAATTAATATAAAATATATTAATATATAAAATATTTTTATATTTTTATAAAATATATTGAAAAATAATATAAAAATACACTTTTTAAATAAATAAAAATAAAATAAAAGTAAAAACAGTTAAAAATACTTTCTAAATTTATTTACTAGCTGCATGTCATGTGAGAATGAACCGAGATCAAAGAACTGTGAACTTGTGAATATGTTGTTTACATTACTGAAATATCAACCTAAAATCTCAGCTCAAAGGCTTTCAGCTGATAAAAACGAAAATGAAGATGTATTTGTTTGTTAGAGTGTAAATGTGCTCTGACCTGTGCTTTGAAGAGCTCAGCTTTATCACTGTACCGTCTGTGACAAACATCCAGCAACCTGACAGAGAGAAACAGAGCTGACTGAGTTAATTAGTTAGTTAGTTAGTTAGTTAGTTAGTTAGTTATTTAGTTAGTACAGGGGTCTGTTTGCTTCATGTTCTGACCGTTATCTAAACTGAGGATTCAGGAAGGCAGGAAGATCTTCAGCTGTGATTGCACTGAAGCTCTTCATGACATGAGCTCATTGAACATTCACAAGCTGATACTGATATTAGCTGTAGCTTATATTTACATCGATGCATTTGGCAGATGCTTTTATTCAAAGCAACTTTTTCAAGGTTTACATAGTTTTCCATCAATGCATGCTCAACAGGAGCTCAAACAGTAGCTTGATTCCCCTGGAATGCATGCACTGATAACATGTACAGCTTGAATGCAATGCAAGTCACTTTGGATGAAAGCATCTGCACGATGCATGAATGTAAATAAGGGTTTAGCTGTCCCTGAATCAGAGCTGGCATTGGTGATCTGTTCCTCCAGATCGTCCTCGATCACTCACCTGACGTCTTCTCTGGCCAGCAGGTCCAGGAGTTTGGCCATGTCTCCGGGCCAGTCTGCCAGCTGCACCGTGAAGCGACCGACTCTGTCGTCCAGAACCAGAGCTCGTTCCACGCACTGCAGAACCAGGTCCAGCTCCATGTTTGCACTGCTCACCACCACTGCCACCCTGCAGCACACAACACTGCCGTCACACAGGACTTACCTTCTCTTACACTTTCATTTCATATCTTTCTATATAAATTTGTCCATTTTTTAACTATTTTTCCCCTTAAGATTTTATTTTTTTGCATGTAAACTCAATGTTTATGAGTATTTCTTAAATGTGAGAGATTTTATTGTATTATGTTATGTTCTGGGTCAAAATGACTCTAATTGGATTCAATACAGTTCACCAAAAATTACACTTAAAAAAAGAAAGAAAAGGAAACCAGTTAAAAATAGTAAACTTTTAACATTAATACTTCTCACACATGACAAAAAAGGTTCTGTTTTAACCATTTTTCCCCTTAAGATTGATTTTTATTTTATTTTTTATATTTTTGCATGTAAACTCAATGTTTATCAGTATCTCTTAAAGGTGAGAGATTTTATTGTATTGTTATATTCTGGGTCAAAATGACCCAAATTGGATTCAATGCAATTAACTCAAAATTACACTTAAAAAGAACAGAAAAAAAGAAAAGAAAATCAGATAAAAATAGTAAACCTTTAACGTTAATACTTCTCACACAGCAACAAAAAAAAAAAAACATGAGAATAATTTTTAAACATTTCTTTTTCACAAAAATATAATATTATAAAAAGTATTTCAATAGTTTAAAATATTTAAAAATTAACTTTAATTTATTAAAAATATTTAAGTATTTAAAAATGTGTTATTTATTTATTTATTAATTTATTTCATGCTTTTTTGGGGTGTTTCATTCCCAGAAAAATGTACATGCATGAACTGAACAATTTACGCTTTCAACACAGCAAAAGTGTCTGCCAAATGCATAGATGTAAATTTTAAAATTTGCATAAATTTAATGTTAATTTTAACATTTACTAAATATATTTTTTTTAAATCTAAAGTTGTATCTGATTAGATAATGAACTAACACAAACAATGAACAATTGTATAATTACAACTGGAAGATGAATAAATGCTGTAAAAAATGCATTGCTCATTGTTAGTAAGCTAATGCATTAAATTATGTTAACAAATAAGACCTTATTATAAATGTAACTGTTCAAGTGATTCAAATAAATAGTTCATTAGCACATGCATAGACTGTTTCGAGCTGCCAAGCACTGAATGCATCAATAATGTGTTGATCTGCATTTCACAAGTGCAGCTCATGCATTCAGAAAGCAGTTTGTTTTCTGAAGGAGATTCAGTTCAATAGATCACTTAAACCAGTTCAGGCAACTGTTTCCCAACACGAACTAATAAAGTGAGTGAGGGGCTTTAAGCACCTTTTCCCTTTAAGCTCCGGCAGCTGTCCAGCTAAGATAGCAGCCAAGCCCAGGGCTCCTTCTGTGTCCACGGTCGAGCGCTCGTACTCCTGAAAGCGCAGCATGGCCACCAGAGCGTCCGCCTCCCTTCAGAGACAGAAAACATCAGAGCAGACTGGAGCCGCTAGAAAACACGTAACGTGCCCTAATGTGTTATTGATGATGCTTACTATATATAGGCTAGCAGATGAGCCCAGAACATGAATGCAATTATTACTTTTTATCGTGTTAAAATTCTGGGTGTGATCGATGATCCAGGTCAAAATGGACTCACCAAACATTACACTACAAAATCTTGGATTTTATTCTCTTGGATTTTCCATTTCTTTAACTCAAGAGTATAGCACTGGCAATGCAAAGCTCTTGGGTTTGATTCCCAGGGAATGCATGAACTGATAAAGAGTAAACCTTGAATGCAATGTAAGATGCTTGGGATAAACGTGTCTTCCAAAATGCATGAATGTCAAATGTCAGATTTCATAAGAAAACCTCTAATAATAGGAGCTCTGATGACCTCTGTGAATGGAGCCAGTGATCTTCAAGATACCTGACAGAAATGACTTTGTCCACCATTTTCTTGGCCAGCTGGAAGGTGTGTGTTCCCAGAGCGTGATCCACCAGATCTGTGTGACGGAGAACAGACCATCAGAGCTGCTCACAGCAGAGAACGGGTTAGTTTGAGCGCTAAAGCAGGAGAGTTTACCTCTGTAGAGTTTCTTGTTGGGGTTGCAGTAGAGATCTTTAATGGGAGAGTCTGTTTTGAGCGACTGCAGTAGAAGAGGAAACTCCTCCG
>JAFVLL020038886.1:0-25606 GCA_021397915.2 Tor tambroides
CTCCAATGTTATCTGAAACTCAACAGAGAGTACAGTCTGGCTGACTATCTGGTCTCAGTCAGGAATATAACCCACAGACATTTACTGACGAAGTACAGACTGAGTGACCACCAGCTGGCCATAGAAAGAGGACCACATAAAAAGACGTGGTTACCTAAAGAAGAGCGAATCTGTAACGAATGTAGATCTGGATCAGTTGAGACGGAGGAACACTTTCTCCTCCACTGTGACAAATACACGTCCTTAAGAGACGCACTGTACAGTCAAATACAGCAGATTATTCCTGAGTTCCAGTCACTCCATGAAAATGACAAATTAAGAATATTACTTGGTGAAGGACCTGCTTCCTCTTTGGTAGCACAACATATTTATAAATGCCACAAACTAAGAAGTAAAGAGTGAACACATCTGCATTAGTAGTACCATTAATGTTTATAAAAATATATGTATATGGATGTATTTTTTTGTTTTGTTTATTTATGGATGTATATTATATATTTTTATTTTTGTTTTTTTTTATTCTATGTACAATGCTTTGGCAATATGTATCTAAGTATGTCATGCCAATAAAGCAATATGAATTGAATTTAATTGAATTTTTTTTTTTACGTACAACTATAAATTTTAAATTTTTGACAAAAGTCAGCCACTCTGAGTGTGCAGGGGGAATAATTTTGTCCACTAATTTTGTTATTTTCTGTGCCATCATCATATCCTTGACAAGTGCAAAACTTTTTTTTTTTCCCTCATCCCAAAACAACAAACTTTAAGTGTTCAATAAAAAGCAATAAGGCAGATCACTAGCAGCTGGCTTATGTATAAAGAAGATGCTGTCGGGTGAAAAGCCAAAATTCAAACTCAGAGTGCTGACAAAGGCAAACTCACGCCACTTTCTGAAATCCTAAATAGCTGAGCATCAGTTCAGTGTGGAAGTATGAGGGGATTAAAAGAAATAACTCTGTCTTCTTGTTTGTGGAGCGTGGGATCGAGCTATAAAATCCTCACAGCCCAACAGCTGACTGCATAATTAACCTCAGCTAAACACCCAAGGCTTTTCGGAGCAAATTATTATTGCTTTTTAATAAATTATGAGGATAGATTTCATGGGGGTTTATGGTTTAATTGGGACTATCAATTCTGAGCACCACCTGATTACAGGTTAGACAGCAAAGTATGCAGCTTTGGAGTACTTACTGCCTCTCTGCATCTTTGGATTTGTTTCTATCCTCCAAATGTTAAATGGTGATATGGTAGTTTACCTACTTTTTGTTATACTGATGAACAGCATGAAAAAGCTCAGTTGTTCTAATGCCATTGTCCAGCACTATTTACAGTGGGTCACTAGCATTTTGAGCACCAACTCTCTCGGCTACCGTCTGCCCCACCATTCCCTAACATCCATCACTGACAGCTGCTCCCTCCCCAGGAGCAAACGAGCAGGGCCAGGGATAATTAACCGTGTCCGATATTGTTTTTCCAGCTGAATTTTAAATACAGAGAAAAGTCTTTCCATTCTGATTTTTTTTTTTTAAAAAAAGGGATAGGCTCCTACCACATTAGAGCCTTTTGGGATAATAATGGCTTCTTTTCAGACATTGATTGCATCAAGCATAATGGCATCATCCAGAATGGGTTAGTGGAGTGTGTTCCTGTGGGACATTATGATTATAGTGAAGGTAGTCAGTATACAGTACAGTATCTCTAAGGTATGTAGTTGCCTGCTTAAAGCAAAAAAGAAAAGAAAAAAAATGTTGGTGGTCTCTGAACATTTTGTTACTTCAAAGAGTTCAAAGAGACAGCAGCGTTATCATTTCAGATAGTAGGTACAAGGAAAATTGTGACTTTGACAAGGTAAATTAAAGGAATAATTCATAAAATAATGAAAATTATGTCATCATCATTTACTCTCCCTCATGTCATATTTAAACTCCTGACACGGGAGTCTAATATTGCTCCTGATGGGCCACTCTCTTCTGCTGAACATAAAAATAGAACATGACAATGACAATGACAACATGATGAAGGTAATACGACCAGATTACATTCATACTACACACATGTAAAATAAAATAGCTGTTTTTAGGCCCCTAATTTGACTACAGTATTGTCATGTGAGTGTACATGATTTAAAACGTATTTTCTGAAAGTACAATTCATTTCTTTAATTGTAACAAAAAAACTACAGAGTGCACATATGTATTTGTTACTCACACAACACTATTATGGTTTCAAAAGAATTGAAGTATAGCGCACAAGTCACATCATTTGTGATACTTTGAAACATATTTGTCATTCTGGAGCTTAGTGATATCTATCCTCATTCACTTTCATTATGCACAGAAGTGTGGCCCAATATTATTCAGTATCCCAAGGAATTTGGACACTTAAGCCACACTTAAAGTTGTCTAAATGTCATTCAGAAATGAATTATCAAATCTTGCACAAACAAATGTGTTAGATCCCTTCTTAGAATGTTAGTTTGGTTGCTTGTTTGTTTATTTAAACTTTACAACAAAATCACTTAAAGGGGTCATCGGATGCAAAATTCACTTTAAAAGTTGTTTGAACATAAATTTGTGTTGGAAGTGTGTGTACACATCCATCCTATAATGATAAAAATGCACTCAGTGTTTTTTTTTTTAATCCCTATTTTAAAATCCCCTTTCTCAAATTAGGCTGTTCTGAGGTTCCTGTCAGAATGACATAGTTCTGTACAGGCCCCTCCCACGATAGCTGATTGACAAGCCCGTCTTACCTTAGACCCGCACTGAGTGAGATGTCATCCGTCCACCATTGTGTCGACTCTGGTGCAGGGGAAGACAAGATGTCTCCGATTAAGCGATTGAAGTGTTTAGTTGTTGGATGTAATAATGAATATAGCGGTCGTCATTTACTCCCGACATCTGAGCAGCTGAAGACGCAGAGGATTAACATTAGTTTCATTTTGAAGGGAATGCGCCAATCCCTGATCTACATAAATGCATCTATGTTCGCCCGAATCGTTTGTGATCCAGCTTTATCTACAGAAGAAGTGAGTATAAGGGTTTTTATGAATCTTTGCAAATCGTCTTTCCTAATAATGTGCTAGTTAGCTAGTTTCGTGGCTGAAGTTTAGTATGCTCCATAGATATATATATACCTAGATGCCTCATTATCGACTGTTTCTATGGGCCGCGATACATAAGCCATCCGCCATTTTTGGAACAGTCTGTGAATCTTTGAGTGCATTGACTGTGTGCTAGTGATGGGTCGATCTTGAACGATTCGTTCATTTTGAACGAATCTTTAATGTTACTCGGGAAGAACGAGTTGTCTTGGGGAGTGATTCGTTCAGTTGTGCATGCGTGACATCCTATAGGTTCTGTGCTGGAATTAGTTCACCTGTTTCAAGTCGTTATGGTGCTGTCACGTGATGAACGAAGGACTCAAACCCGAAGACTCGAAAGGTGAACTAATCAATTCTCTTTTCTGCTCAGACTGCATAAGCTTATAGGGCTGTCACATGATGAACGAACGACTCAAACCTGAAGACTTGTCAGATAAGTGGTGAGTTGCGCTAATAGACTAAATACCCAGGTAAACAATTAATTAATCTTTTATGTTTCTAATAGCATTATAGTTTTGTCTTGTTTGTAGTGTGATCAACGTTTGCGTAAGTAGAAGATGTGTTAGGGAAGTAACACGTAACATTTTAATTGTATTTTGCTAAAATGAACAAAATGAACAAAATGACTTGAAAAAAGATTAGTTCATTTTGCTGAACGAGACTCAAAGGTCCAAGTCGGTAAAATGAGCCGACCTTTCCATCACTACTGTGTGCATCTACAACAGCAAGTTGCACACTTGTATATCTTTGAATGTTAATTGATTATTATGGTGAATGTGAGATGGCTGATGCGTCAACGTTTCTGGAGCGGTCGAATAGGGAATCTATACATATCTATGGTCTGCTCGTCACTCCAAGAGAGGGGCGGAGTCAGCAGAGCTCACTAGCATTTAAAGCAACATGGACTAGAACAGCGTTCTGAAAACAGAGCTGATTTTGACAGGGTAAAGTTGTTTTTTACACTACCACTGAGAAATTTTAACCAAAGTATGTTATAGACTTTTCATTAAGACCCTAAAGAATCATATCAACTTGTGTAAAATGGGCATCCGCTGACCCCTTTAACAATTAATACATAGCACATTCATCTGCCTTTTTTATTCATTCTTCATTCTATATTCAACAGAGGAACAAATGAGTATTGCATATTTTTTCTAACCTTGACAAGCTGATCTTGGTTAGTCACATGAAGACAACCCAGTGAAGCCCTTGATACCCAGTGAAGCCAATTGGATTTCAATTACAATTAACTACTACTGCTGGAAGGGAAGAATACCTAGTCCCGGAATAAGCAAACTTGAAACACAAGATAAACATGATGTCTTCAACCAGCTGCTGGTAGAACCTTCACGCTCCTCTGAGACCAGTGCTGCAGTTTCATCTTCAGTAACTTCCAATAGGGGAAGTTGAATGGAAATAAAGTAGAACTAGAGTGGGTGTTTGAAGTTGGATGTTTTTGCTGAGTAAGCAGACAAACTGGCATGCTAGAAAGAGCAGTGTCAGGCAAGATGTTGATGATTTACTGTGCTGTCACCTCTACACAGTGTGGACGCCAATGAAGGCCATGTCACTCTGGACCAGCAGGTTCTATGGCTCCCTCACACTGAGATTTGTCTCTTTTAAAATGCATGGATAGTTTCTCACTTGCTCCAGTTCAGACAGTCATTATTCATAAAGTCCCTATGATGCATTGAATATAACATTAGCTGCTCAGCCACTTGTTCGATGAAGCAAGTTAAAACAATGGTTAACCCAAATTCTGTCATCCTTTTATCCCGTTTATTTAACTCCATACCTATGTGTAGGCTGTTCTTTTCCTTACAATTAATGTGTAAGTTTTGGCACACATTCCCACTGATCTCTCTCTGTGAACTGTCTGCACCTTTAAGTGGTTTTGTCAGCTGCTATTAAAGGGGTGGTTGACTGTTTTTTTTCCTAGGCTTGATTGTGTTTATGGAATGAAGTCTAGCATGTGTTAATACTTTTTAAAAAAAATAAAACTAATTATTTTCACATAATTCTACACCTCTCTGTCCCTTCTCCTTTGAACTCTCTGATCATTTCCTGCTTTTATGAAGCCCCTCCCTCAGAAGTATGCAATGGGCTCAGATTGGTTAACTGACCCAGTGTGTTGTGATTCCCTAAACCGCCTAGTGCACGTCTAAACGTCACACCCCTCACCTCAGTGGAATGCGCTCCTGTTGTATTGTAAACAATGGCATCATCAGTATTGCTTATCAATTTGAGCTCGAACGAGAACCAGAGAATAGGCTATTAGTAAAGAGGATTGCACAGAACCTGTGCAAGCACAAGGCTCTTAATGGTATGTTTTTGTTTGTTGTTGTCTCATAGTTTTAGATACGCTGTTATTTGTAAATGCTATTGCTTATGTTAGCTTTTCATATACAGTTTTATCCAGATTAAAGCTTTAATGCAGCATGGCAACCGCATGCGCATCCATGTTTAACGCTTCTCATAGCTGTGTGAAAAAATATCTCTCTATAAACATAGAGTGTATAATTGGAGCACAGTTTATTGGAGCTGACGAGCTGATGATCAGATGAGAGAGAGAGAGAGAGAGAAATGCAGAGCAGAGCGTGTGTAGAGCAGGGGGACATGAGGAACAAGATTATAAACCGCTGTTTTAAAACATTGATTTTGAAACTTGTGAATCCATTAGAATCGTTGGAAGACAGAATCGTGATTCATATATGAATAGATTTTTTTTTTTTTCGTGCACCCCTAGTTTTGATGGCATGGCAACAACTCTTCCTCTTCTCTAAAGCAGCACAGCATGGCCTCACCGCCTTTGTTGCATGTTCCCAGGGGCCAGGGTTTATCAGGGTTTGTGATGTCACAAACCCGGGAAGTAACTCGTTGTAGTCCCTACGATCCGTTTCTGTAGGCATTACATGGCCATAATTTTAAAAGACGATATTTTCATTTGCATTGAACTTTCAGCATCCTAACTTGTGATATTGCAATCAACCACTCTTTTAAAAGGCAAAGAGGTTCAAATGTGCATGCTTGATGCACAAGAAACAGTGGCTGCATCCGAAAACTTCAGAGGACATGTCAAGGTAGGAAGGCATCAAGGCATATTTGATCATTAAACTGTTATGCTGCCTCATAAGCAAGTCCGAAATTAGTTTTGTGAGGTGCCTTTGTGCGCAAACACTGCCTGCAAAGCAGGGGCGGACTGGGACAAAATTTCAGGCCGGGAAACCTTAACCATGATTTTATTATAGTAAAAGTACAGTAACCATTTTTTATTTTTTATTTTTTTTGGCAAATGGATTATCATTTGTATATATTTTTGCTACAAATTCCATGGTTAAACTATGGTTAGTGTAGCAAAACCATGGTTAATTTGGGGTTTAACAATAGTAACCATTGTCTTTTAATTTATAGTGAAACCATGGTTGTATTGTTGTCTGCCCTAGCTTCCTCTAAACCTATTATAAAACAATATGATTAAATTTGTCTGCTAAATTACTACTGTAAATTTACAATAGATAATAATGATGTCCTTTAGTACAGTATTTTGAGTGATGCTACTGCTTAACTAAGCAAAGACAAAACTACAATAGCCTATTTAAAGATGAAACTGACCTGCACTTGAAATCCTGAAAAGTAGTTTTGCTTCTCTGATCCACCTGCGCTTCCACTCCATTCTCAAATCTCTCACATTGATTAGTCTGATTGAAACTGTGCGCCAGTCAAAGCTTAGCATTGCCAGTCATGACTAACCGATATATATAAGCACAAAGCTTATTGCGATTATTGGACAGCAAGTGTGCGACAAATAATATGAAGTTCACGCATTAACAGAGCACAGCATATAGGCTAAAGATCTTTATAAAAAGCCGTATTAGTATTGATGTTAAATGAGAAAAGTTAATGATATTGTTAATGTCCAGACAGCTGACATCTTTATCTGTTGTAGTTTGTTCAAGTTGTGCATGAAATAGACCCTGCTTTTCTGTACTTTTCCTTTGCACATCTCCATCATTTTCAATCTCTCTCATGCTGCACAACTGGAGCTGCTTTTAGCAGGTGTGCCGTCAACACTGGTGTTCCGCAGAAATAAGGACTGTTTGAAAGCCTTTTTGTCCACTAAAACTTTTATGCACATCGTCTCAGTTTATTACGTCAACATAGCAAAATATGTGATCGCAAAACAAGCAGGGAGAAAAGGCGTTACATGCATTTTTTTATTATTATTATTTTTTATTATTATAACCTGTAAATGTATATAGTCGCCAGAGGCCAATGTTTTTATACATTGTGTGCATAGAGAGAGAGTGTATATTATATTATATGATATTATATTACTTTTACTCTCTACACAACTCTGTATACATTGGATTGATTTTAATAACTTTAATGTACTTGAATTGTGTACCAAACACTAGGAATATACAAGTATTGGATCAGGACTCAGTATCAGCTGATACTCAGTAGTATTCAATTACTTGGATCGGATTGGGGGGGGGACAAAGAAAAAACTGATCTGGACATCCCTAATAATTTCACAAAGCTACAGCCAGACCATTCTGTTTTTTTTTTTGTTTGTTTGTTTTTTTGCTTTAAATTTTGAAATAATTCAGTCTAATTTAAATCAATAACGGCTTGTGCTACATGTATGCAGCATCTTTGTTTGGATCATGATTAAAATGCAGTGGTGGCCTCTAATTTTTAATTGCCACAGATTTGACATATTACAGTTCAATTTCAATTTCAAACACTTTATTTGTCCCCTATGGGCAATTCACAAGGTCACATGGAGTAACATAAACAATATACATAAGGAACATGTGTTCAGTGTTCATATGAAATATAATCTGCTACAGGCAAATACCTAAAAAAAAAAAAAAAAGAAAGAAAAATCAAACCATGTATAAAAATAAATAAATAGATATATATGTATACAACAATGTGCAAATAAAATAAAATAAGAGAAAGAAAGTCACGGCATGGTAAACAAGGGGATCAGAGATGGTTGGAAATTTAAAAGTTGCAGCACTTCAGGGACAAAGGTTGCCTTCCTCCTTTGTGTTCTGCAGCCTAGACAGCAAAGCCATCGTCCTGAGTAGAACCACTCAAAAACAGAAAAGACATGTGAAGGGTCTTGTAAGATCTTGCCAGCTAACCTCAACATTTGCTGTTCACTCACAGTAGAAAGAGTCCTAATAGGAAGTCCAATAATTTTAGAGCAGACTTCAGCTGTACAATTCAGATGCTTTCTATTTTGAAGACAGCAGACGCTGGAGAATGTAATGACACTTCCAGTGTAAGAGTAGTAGAACATATGAGAGTCTTCTTTATAACCCCAAAGGGGTTGAGCTACCTTAAAAGGTACTGCCGCTGTTGGCATTTCATATATCTCCTCTGTGTTGGAAGTAAATTTGAACAAACTGTCAAACATTGCACCCGGGTACTTGTATGCCACAACAATCTCAATAGGCTTTTCATGAATGACACTAGTGGCTGCCAAAGCTATCTGCCTCTGCTTATTAGAAAAGGTTACTATCATCTCCTTAGTCATGCTCACATTTAGTTCCAAACAGAAATTTTCACACCAGTCAACAAATTCCTGAAGAGTGGGGCCATGCTGCTGTGAAGGGCCTGAAAGCAGTAGAAGTCTGTAAGAGCAAATAAATATCTTATTCATGTACACATATTTCCATTCTTTCTTATCTCATGTTTAAAAAATGGATATTTAAAAATAGGATAGATAGATAGATAGATAGATAGATAGATAGATAGATAGATACAGTTCCTTGAAAATGTTTTTGCCCACTTCCTGTTTTTTAGCTTCCAAAGTTTGATGTTTTGATGCCTTAGGCAACAACCAATGCCTACAGACAGACTGGGGTAGGATTCCCAACATATATAGCAAATGTGATAATAAGAACGCACATCATACATAATGCATTTGCTATTAAATAATAAACACTGCAGCCCAGTTTGGTTGCAAATAATGTATCATATGCATGATAGATAGACATGCTTGAAATGCTTTTAAGACATAAATATTAGTATTGTGATTTTACAATGTGATAAAATTAGATTAAATATTGCATCTACCTTTGAATGATGCTTAATTTATCTAATTTAAATAGCTGGGTAGCTGACAATGTCCAACCCAACCATTGGAGCATCAAAAATTTCCATGCCATTTCTCTCAGTGGGAAAAAAAGAAGTTCCTACAACTTCTAAATTGCACCGTGTATGCTTGCCCTTAAAGGGTGTATTAGCACTAAAATAACCTGGTAATACTTCAAGATATAGTTCACCCACAAATGAATATTCTTTCATCATTTTTAAACATAGAAGAAAGTCATTAGAAAAGCATGAGTATAAGTAAATGATGGAAGAAGTTTCTTTTTAAGGTGAAATATCCAAGTTATACCTTTAGGATAAGGGGTTTATTGTAGCTGGCTGCAGGTACTTTAACTTGATGTATGCAACATTTGGCAGACAGTGCTGCGAGAGAAAGAGAGGTATAACATGCTAGGGCTGGACGATTAATTGAAGAGTAATTGAAACCGAAATTTAGAAACTCTAACCGACGTAATTTCCCCATGTCGGTTATTTCGGTTTTTCAATCCTGTTAATACTTTCCCATTAAAAACATACTACCGCGTGTGTGGTTGGCGCTATACGGACGTGTATAACCGTTGCGCTCGCGGATTGTTGCAGCGTCTTGCACGTGAGTGACACGTTTAAGACGCCGTGTCAAGTTAACAAACGTAGCACCGCTCATCAGTGTCAGTTCCAAAACAGTGGACCAATCAGGAGACCACGGAGGCGGGGCAAGCCTTGCGAGATTTTGTTTACGGTAGCAAGTTGGCAACTTTTGTATTTGACGGAGGAAGCAATCTGTGCTGCGCTTATTTTTTAAACCATTCCTGAGCTCCGCAACTCGCATTTTAGAAGCAAAGTTGTATTCTGTGTGAATGGCCAGTAAGAACCTAGAGCAAATACCAACGCTATCTCACGGCAATTCGTACGTATTTTACGAGGTGGCTAATTCGTACGAATTCGTACGACCTCACTCGTACGATTTAGTACGATTTGTCTAAACCCCAGTGACGGGTAGGTTTAGGGGCGGGGTTAGGTGTAGGTCATTCGTACAAATTCATACGAATTGGCAACTCGTAAAATACGTACGATTTGGCAAAAATCGTATGAATTTGTACGAGTGAGGTCGTACGAATTCGTACGAATTAGCCACCTCGTAAAATATGTACGAATTGCCGTGAGATCGGGCTGCAAATACTTGCGCATATATAATGACAGGACAAGGACACTGGGAGGAAGATCTCATGCAACAGCGATTATGAGTCAGATTCACATCTATAACTATGAAGGCAAAAAAAATTAATAAAATAAAAATAATCGTTCATTAATCATAATCAAGGTGAAATTTCAATTAATCGAGATTTAGATTTTAGGCCATATCGTCCAGCCCTATAACATGCACTCATCAAGAAGAGGAAAGAGCCAAGCAAATGAACCCTGAGGTACCCCAGTGCACCAGTTAGCTGATGTGTCTCCAAGATACCTAGAAGGGTCTGCCTGTGGGTTAAGACTTAAACCAGGGAAGTTTAGTTTACAGTGTCGAGGGGGAGGATGGGAGGATCTGGTGATTTACTGTGTCAAAGAAATCAGATATGTCCAGCAGAATGAGGATGGATGATCTGGAGGCAGTTCTCACAGGCCACAGGCTTCAGTGATGCAAAGGCAGACTGTTGTTCCAGGTTTTTCTGTCAGAGTAAATAAGACTTAGTTAAAAACAACTTCTGCAAGTGTTTTCACAGAGGAGAGAGACACATTTATAATTTTCTGTTTGTTTATCATATAGTGTCCTTTTTATTTTTATTCATTTATTTATTTATTTTGATAGAAGAGCTACCTAAGCCTGCTTTAATGTAATGAAGGAAACTGCCAGAGAGGATAGATGTGCTAAATATGTGTCTGGGAGTGTAGCGAATAAATACTGAGAATAAGTGGCTTGTAGAATTCAGGAGGAAATGGGGTCAAGTGGGCAAGAGTGACTGGAGATAAGATGTTTAGCAGAAGGAAAGAAAAAGAGAGCATAGATGTGCATGTAAGCAGTGGGACTTTGTGAGTCTGTGGTGCCGAGAATTGAATATGGTGAAAAACAAGATGAACAGCAAGAGAATATTAGGAAGGGCATTGTCTGTCTCATTCTCTCACTATTTTTTTATGATGTAACTACATTGTAATCTCGTATATGCTCAGTGTAACTGACATAATGCTTCTTTTTATATTCCAGTGATTCAGTGTTGAAGTGGTCTAGGAGCACAATGCTAAGTCAGAAAGGGCATTGAGGTCAGAGGTCCCAGTGGCTATAATAGAGAATGTGGCTGTGTGGTGTGAAGTTTATCTAGTTAGCTGTCCATTCTTATCGGTCTGCACTGGCCTGAAGGTCTTTCTCTTCCTTTCTTTCCTTGACCTCATTATACATCCCCTCTCTTCCATTTTCCGCCATATTCTTCCAGAAAATTGTGGCTGCCAACAGATCATCTATCTCTGTCTGCTGCCTCAACTTCGTTTCTCTCTCTGTCTTTTGGAAATTTTCTCTCTTCCATTCAGTGTCTCGTGCACACACAAAAATACACTTTCTCACGAGAGCTATTAAATCTTTGGGTTATATCTTTATAATTTATTGGGTAATAAATTGTGTCGCTACAGCAAAAGCATTAAACTGTGAATATTGGGCACATCCACAGAATGACCTCAGAAGCTGTGCACATTAAAAAAGGTACTTTGAACAAAAAGTGTTGTTTGACCAATCACCTGTACAGTTTTGAGTCATGAGTGCTCTATATGGAGCACAGAAGCATATATTTTCGAAAGCAGCTGCCTGTCAGTCAGATGGCACTTGGGCATGAAATTGAGTTGATACTCCATACTGATAATACTATAAAAAATGTTATTGTCATTTTATAATATTTACATGGTACTGAAGAATTATTGAAGTTCTACTTGACATCCTTGTTTTTAGTGTAGCGAGGATATGATTTGTCCTTTTTTTTTGTTTAACTGTAGTGTCACACCTGAGAATGTTGAGAATGTCAGGATCCATTTACAGAAATGTATTAAAATATGAAAAGCAAAGAAGTCCAAACAAAATATCAAAACTATGATCAGAATAGAAAAGAATAATCCAAACAAATAACAAGCCAATAACTTCAAATAAATTAAAGAAGGAACATGTAGTAGGGCAGCAAGTGAACTAACAATACTCTGCAACTACAGAATGAACTATAAAACTACTTTTACAATAGACAGAAAGTAAAAAGTTCAATATCCTGTTGATGCTGCCCTCTGGTGACTGGGAGTGGTACTTTGTAAAATCCTAAAACAATGTTTGTCTCAAAAAAAAAAAAAAAATACAGGTTTTCAATGGGGTCACAGACTTTTGGATCACAGTGCATGTACTGGCCCATGATTTACAGCACAAATTATTCTTAACAGAACAGGATTTACATACAGTAAAATAGAAATTTCAAAGAAGAAACATTGCAAATTAATAACCAAATAAATAAATAACTCCACTTAGTAATCATTTGGGACAAATTCAACAAATTATACGCATATTCTATTAATTTCCTTAAGGAAAAAAGGGAAAGAAAGCCTTTTTAGTTGTGCCTGCCTCTCTAGCAAATTTTATTCAAAATTTGCTTTGAAAACAGGAAGAAATTATAATGGGTAATTTAAGTATTGCTTAATGAAGGACGCATCATCATCACCAAGAGAGATCATGAAAGGGCCCAACATCAACCCCTGTGGCACTCCCAGAGGCACTGCACCCAAGAGGGAGAGTCAAACAGACATGGAAGGAACCTGCTGTCACCACATATCACATGCCTGCTCAAGGTCACTTTACATGCGTACTGTGTTCGCTGTAAATCAGCTATCCTCTATTCGTGCTTGCCACTTCATCAGGATTTGTATATTCCCAGTGATAAACATGTCACTCATAATGGAAAGTGATGCCCTTTACTGGCTGAATTGAGCATATTTCGTGTACGGCATGCCCTTTTTTTGGATGTATTTCTTTATTTATGTCTCATAGAGCTCAGCATCAAGGGAGATGAAATGACAAGGGGACAGCAGGAGAAGGCGTGATGGTGACTTGCACAAAAAAAGGAGGCAGTAAAAACAACCGCACACATATGCAAACACATTACTGAGGAGAAGGTTGTTAAGGTTGTGTAGCAAAAAATATGCACAAAACCTTACTTTTTTCACACATGCATATTTGAACGTCATCAGGATGTTTCCACATATTTGTGTATAAATTGACTGCATCCATTGTATGCAATGTCAGTACAACATATTGCTCTATGCTCTGTCTTCATAACAAAAGGCTACATTTAATTTTAAAGCATGTTTTACTGTATGTCTGCTGTATGAATCTTCCGAGCCCTATTAATTATTTTTTGTAATATGCATAGTTTGATAAGAATAGCTGTTCACATCACACAGCAGATTCTGACATTTTCAAAGTGAACATTTAAAAGAGCTGCCATTAAGCAAAACATCCTCATTGACATCCTAGTTAAACTTGCATCGTTTAATAAAAGTTCAGAACACCAGTAATGTACATATGGGATAAAGTCATGGTGACATAGAGGGCAAAATGGCACACTTGACAGTGGCATAAGATGCCCATTGCATCCACTTCATCTGTGTTACTGTTGAAACATTGATGTAGAATGCATAGCTGCTGTCAGCAAGATTTGGATGCTGGGAGAGTTGGACAGGAAAAGCAAGTGTAAGCAATGAACGTCATACATGGGCAGGCGTTGTGAAGCAGGTTGGACTTATTGAAGCTGGCATGTGTTCCTGCAGAGATGAAAATGTAATGAGCTCCTCATGTTCTTCATGTTCCACATGCTCCAAGATCTGTTCATATAAATGTTAAGGTCCTTTCTAGAACAGCCTGCAGCTATGCATTAGTAGACAGGTTCAGGAGATAAAGGAAAGGTTAAAAAAAAAACTAGTCAGTGATCAGATTAACCATAAGCAAGTTATTGTAAGTAGACCTGCAATTGAATTCCATAGAAAGATTTCCACGTAATTCAAACATCTGTCTTTAGCAAATTTTCCATACCTCAACCCATGCATGCCAATAATTAAACATTTTTACTAATATCTAATATTTACTGTATCTACATTCAATTTATGTGTGGCAGGTAATTTTCCTTAATATGAATGTTTTTATTAAGTATTATGTGTTTTCAGTCAGTTAAATAATTTTAAACTTGATTAATCATATTTTTTTACCATAGTTTGCACAGTTTTAAGAAAATTAAATATCAGGCATTAGGCCCTTTATGTGTATTACAGTAATTATAGGTTCAGCAGTCGGTGTGGATGACACTCATAGTGTAGACAGCTGTAGAAGTGTTCTTTACACGTCACATTCACAATACCATATTCAATCATCCAAGTCTAAAGATGCAGTTCTCTGCTAACTTCTAATTAACCTTTCTATTTTTCTTTCTTTCATTTTCTTTATTTTTCAATTTAAAAAATAGAAAATAGTTTATACTCTCCTCTTCTGTAACGCTCATCCATTGTCTGTATTCCATTATATTGTATGACTGCTTGTTATCATCTTCCATTTGCCCACCTGTACATCTGCTTTGCTTTTAATGAACACCCCACAACTGGAATCACACTGTTCCCTGTGTGATCACTGCCTGACTTACAGAATGCTATTAAAAACAATAAATCATTTGAGATGTGGTGTAAATAATATACGCTGCTTGACGTTATTAGTGCGCATATTAACTACTAGTGAAAAAAAATAAAATTCTCTGAAAATCTACAAGGCTTTTCATTCAGTGAAAGATTTGTTTGACTACAGCTGGTGCACACTATATGATTTGACCATGATTTGCCATCGGAGACATAATTTGTGAATCCTAAAGGATTCCACTCATTTTAGACCAAAATCTACAATCTCTGATCACTAGTTTGACATGTTTGCAGACAGTCAATTTCATGGGAATGCAACTCACCATCACCAATTGTGTAACAAATTGATGATGTAAAGTTTTGAACCAGTCTTTTTGTGTATGTTCATTATTAATGAATCATGACATACATACAGTCTGACATTAGTAACAACTAAGATCCCACAGAGTGACATGGCTTATAACTGGGATCCTGTTCATACAGTCTGACGAGCAACAACTGTACAGTGTTCTCCCAGGTTTATTCAAACAGTTAATGAGTCTTTATGACCAGTTCATTAAAAGAACTAGTACATTCGTGACTCACTGTATAAACTGGACAGCTTGTATTTCAAGTGGTGTGGGGGGTGGGCCTGACTCAATGTACATACATCAAATCACACGCCCAAAAATTGATTTATTGATTCAGATGCATAGTGGCTTAAAGATGTGCTCTGACTGACATGACAGAGCAGCAGCGTATGAAGTCGAAACATCTGCTAGTCCGACTGCTTTCCTGTGAAATGAAGAAAATGGTTTTTAGATCTGCATCCTAGCATCATTAAAATGCTTCCTTCACATTTTATGTCACTCTCAAATGTTTATGGTTAAAATCTCCCATGCTGTAACTCAGCAGATTTGTACTTTCTAAATGACAGAAATATAAAAGGATAAAGACATATTTCAGATTCCTGACAGATTGGAGGATCGTAACTTGCATTTGAAGTAGTTGGTAATGGAATATGTGCACATAAATGGTAATGGTTCGTGTTTTGAGTACTATGAAATACATTCACGAAAAACTTAGGCACCTTGTCTGCATATAAATGGTGAGCCACGCTGCATGCTTATCACCAGTGTTGATAAATGTTATAGTGTTCTGTGCCAACACATTCTCATGCCAATTTGCAACTACTTTACATTTTGGCGAATTGGTGGCAAATTAATATGAATTTGTACAATCTATGATTTGTGTGTTTTTGTAAGATTTGCTCATTCTCCAATTATGATTATGTGTAGGGGTGAGGTTAGGGGGGGACATTCATGCTTGCTTTTTTTCTGAAAATTGTACAAATTTTCACATCATATAAATTCACCCTGGTAAATGAAAAAAAAAAAAAAAGAAAAGATTCCTGAGGTAATAATTTTGCAAAAATAATACTGCTTTGCTTTTTGCATGTTTTGCAACACTTGCAAAGTGAAATGTCCAGTCAGTGAAACTAAAATGAGTGTTCATGTTTCTCTGGAACACATAAATGTGACTGTCAACATTTTATTACTTTCATTCATACAAGTATTGAGGAAGTTTGGAAATGAAAATTTGGAAGTGAGTGGCACTAAAAGGTTAAAGCTCTTTCACATTTGAAAATAACGTATGACCTACACTTTTTTTTTTTACACTAATAGTAAAACATTTAGAGATTAAAAACATTTTCTCAAGCAACTATGCTATTTTATCTCTTTTTAGGGGGAGGTTTGTAACAAATAGTTTTGCTGTTTACTGCACTTCTAGTTATTTGTCTATAGCATCTAATGAATCTAATGAATTCAAAATAAGGTGGATTGTTTTGAACGGACAAGATTGTAACAATACTGATTCTCATAAAATCTGGTTATGTGACACATGTCAGGTACAAACATAACTCCACTCTCCCTTTGTCTTCTGAACCCTCTTCTTCTCATCTCATCCTTATCCATTCTGTTCTCTTTCCTCCCGCTTTAAAGGGACACAGGTAGTAAAGTTGATTGTGATTTTGATCCCCTGTCACACCTCTCTTCTGCTTGACATTAATCTCTCTGGCCCTGTGCTCTCCTCACTCGCTTCCCACCGGAACACTGTGGCTGCACAAGGACATTTACAGCACATCTCCATGATAAATCACCATTTATCTCTCCGCACTGACCTGCCCTGTATGCACTCAGTCTGTTCTGGAGTCTGGGGCCACCTTCACTTGGAGAGAAAGCGAGAGACAGAGACAGAGGGAGAACCAGAAGAGGACAGGAAAGCTGTTTTGCATTGGAGCTGTCATGAAGATGAGTTGTTAGACTCTCTCTCTCTCTCTCTCTCTCATGAATACAGCTTGTCATGGAAAGCTTACTGTGCTTAACGCTGACACAGGAGCCCAGAGTTCATGTGCTTTATTTAGTCTACTCACCTGTCGTTCACTCTGCGGATGCACACTATGCAACCAAGCCAGATTTTTTTTTCTCGAAAACCTCACAGGACAGATGCAGAACAAGTTTATTTGTCTTACTTTCTCTCTTGCTCTCTAGTGCAAAAATATATCTAATTGTTCCATCATATGTAAAACAGCTATTTATATAGTATATATCAGAAATATATTGATATATATTAGGTAAAAATGAATGGATCTAAAGTTCAGAGACTCCGTTTTCCTATTTTTGTGGTACTCTAAAGGCTTTCTAGCCTTTTTGTCATTAAGGCCCAAGTACCCCATATATCACTCCAGAATAGAAATGCATGGAATCTTATTTCTATGAGATAATAATATAAAAGAGGTATTTGCGAGTTTTATCTCACAATTCCGACTTTTTTCACTGAATTCTGAGTTTGCAATTCTGTTTTTCTTCTTCTTCTTCTTCTTCTTCTTCTTCTTCTTCTTCTTCCCTGGCATGGCATAAAATAAAATAAGGTAATTGCAACTATTATCTCAATTCTCAAGCTAGTTGCAAGCTTCCATAGAAATGTGTTCAACATGAGGAATATTATATTTCATTTGATTTTACCTTCCTTAAGCATCTCCTTAAAACAATCCATTGGTAAGGCTCTTTAAACTATTCACAAGTGACTAGAAAATTTTACTGATCACTAAATCACAAGTGATTAGAAAAGTTTACAGAATTTCATTAGTCAGAATATTTGGATATTTATTCAAATAACTAGCTTATAAAATTCTTCACACTGCATTTTTGTTGTTGTGTGAGCACGACTATTTATTGTCTTGGTATTATTTGTTGGGTCTTTTTCAGACTGTAAACTCAACTCAAATAAAACAATTTTCTTTCTTTCGGTGGTGCTATGGTGGTGCTGCTGTATAGAAGTATAGGAGGCAGTATAGAAAGAGATGGAAACAGAAAATCATTCAGTTATTATTTTTAGGCATTATACCACTGTTTATTGAAAGAGAAGAAGAAAGCAGAAAGGAAATAAAGAGAGGAATGGTCACAAGTCATAACGCAAGTCATTTTAGCACCTCATCTCTGCGTCAGTGCTCATACTAACTTCCATGTTAACACACACGTGTTCCAACAAATGTATTGTAAGCACACATTGCTGTGATGTTGCTTTATTGTATGTGGTAGACTACATTATTTCCAAACGTGATAGAACATTAACCTTTTAGCACCACTCACTGGGCATTTCATTTCTGAACTGCCAAAATACAACAACAAGTGATAAAACACCAGATTGATGTTCATCTGTTTTGAATAAAACTGAACTTGCTTTTAGTGCCACTCACTGGATATTTCACTTTCAAAGTGTTGCAGAATGTGCAAGACGCATCATAATGTCATTTTGCCGAAACTTCACCACATGCACATACTGTATTTCCAATGAGTCTGGGTTGTGTATATGCCCACCCTTGAATAGTTGTTATTGCTTCTTCTTTGTATGCATATCATAGAACTGGATTCAGACAGAAACCCAAGCCACAGTAATGAAGACACAATAAACCTTACGGTTCTAATTAAGCATCTGTATTGAGATGTCATGTTATAATGAGGTGGCAATAATCACCCTGAGTCTGAGTTATGTGACCACAAAACTAAAGTATCTAACCAAGGAGCTTTATTAAAGGGGTCATATGATGCGATTTCAAGTTTTCCTTTCTCTTTGGAGTGTTACAAGCTGTTCATGCATAGATAAGATCCCTGAAGTTGCAAAGACTATAGTCTCAAAAGCAAAGAGATATTCTTTATAAACTTTAAGACTCTGCCACGCCCCCCTAAAACGGCTCGTTCAAACACGCCCCCACATCTCTACGTCACGATGTGGGGAGATTTTCATAACACCGCCCAAACGTACACGCAGTGAAAGAGGGCGGAGCTATTACTCTGGCTGTAGTATTGTTGCTGCCGCCGGCGCCATGTCCTGGAGACACTGTGCTTCCTTGTGAAAGCGAAACTACTTTGTTTGGGCTTCTAAAAGAAGACACAACTAGAAACCAGTGGTTAAGTTGTATTTACAACACTGTTCCAGAGAAGTACAACGCAAATATTCGAGTGTGTGTGGCGCAATTTATGGAGGACTATTAAATAATGTGGTTTTTGAACTTTAAACCACATAAACACATTGCATTACACCAAATACACAAAATAATGTTCTTTTTAGCAACGTCATATGACCCCTTTAATGCTCAGGAGGTTATTAGTTACCTGTGTGTAGCAGATATTGATGGGTATGCCAACGCTATCTCACGGCAATTCGTACATATTTTACGAGGTGGCTAATTCGTATGACCTCACTCGTACGATTTAGTACGATTTGTCTAAACCCCAGTGACGGGTAGGTTTAGGGGCGGGGTTAGGTGTAGGTCATTCATACAAATTCATACGAATTGGCAACTCGTAAAATACGTACGATTTAGCAAAAATCGTCTGAATTTGTACGAGTGAGGTCGTACGAATTCGTACGAATTAGCCACCTCGTAAAATATGTACGAATTGCCGTGAGATCGGGCTGGGTATGCAGCACAGAGATTGGGACTGTATTTCACACAAGTATTATTAGTGTAGCTGTCAATAAATATAATGCATTTTTTTTTAAACAAGTAGGTTATTTGATGGAAGAAAATCACATTCAAAAACATTCTGACTTTAGAAGGTTCTCAAATAGTAATATGATATTTGCACCCCATATAATAGTACAATGGCCCTTATCTACCAGTGTATTATTTGCATTATTTTCACAGTTTGTTAAACATTCTCCAGTGTGCTAAAAATTTATGTTATATACTACAGGGCTGATTATGAGATAGATCTACTGGATAAACCTCCATTTAAAGCGACTGAAAATCAATGGCTGGTACTAAACACTTTCCATTCACGCGACCTTCACGCTGCATGGATTTTACGTTACTACAACTGCAGTTCTCAACACATTTCACCATGTAGACATGTGCAAATGCCTAAGTAACAAACACACCTTTGTTTCACACAAACACCTGCATTAGTTCTATCTGAGTTCACCTCGCCGGATACATTTTTTTTCGCATTTCACACATTAGCAACATCTTCCCAACATTCACCTTACGGCTACTTTCCCTCAGTAAATCACTGCTTGGATGTGATGTTAAAATTCCTCCCCTTTCTTTTTGTTCTGATGTTGTTTGCTGTTTGTAATGTCGCCATTGACTGGCCACTGCAGAAGTCTTCATTATAAGAGACGGCATGGAGGTGGAATACTAATGAGATGGTACCATCAGCATTCACAGCGCCTGCGAAAGACACACACACACACACACACACCGCAACCTTTCCTCTTCTCTTTGTGAAGCCAGACATGTTTAGCCTTACCCAGGACGATTTGTCAAAATTTTAAAAGAAATTTGATTATACAGAGTGTTTTCTTTCTTTGTTGTAGGAATTTGTATGCAAAATGTGGCTCTACAACACATACATTTTCACACGTTTGTATAGACACTGAAACACCATTTGTCCTCTTTCTAATTACCAGCCAGAACTGGAATTAGTAATATTTGAGCATGTATGAATACAGGTGAATAAATGAATTACTTACAATCCCACAACAGAACTTTCATTTATTAGTTAAAGTTGAAGAAACTTTGTCTGAAAAATACCTTTCTAATGGCACACTTATTAAAATACACAGATGAGCAATCCAGATGAGACTTTTAATTTAATAAATGTCATTTGCGGCCTTTGTATGGCACAAGTGAATTAATATTGAAGTGTCCTAAGCCTACATCCTAAGCACAAGCTCAACACTTCCTGAAAAACTCCAGCATAAAAGAAAGTCTTCCAAATCTCCAAAATTACTATCTATCTATCTATCTATCTATCTATCTATCTATCTATCTATCTACAATTGTGTGGAAAAAGTTTTTGACCCCTTCCTGTTTTTTTTTTTTTTTTCTTTGCATATTTGTCACACTTGAATGATTCAGATCATCAAACAAATTGTAATATTACAAAAAGATAACCCGAGCAAATACAAAATGCAGTTCTGAAATAATGATTTCATTTATTAAGGGAAAAAATCTGTCCAAACCTGCCTGGCCCTTCCTGAAAAAGTAATTGCCCCCTAAATCTAATAACTGGTTGTGCCACCCTTTGCAGCAACAACTGCAATCAAGCATTTGCGATAACTGGAAATGAGTCTTTCACATCGCTGTGGAGGAATTTTGGCCCACTCTTCTTTGCAGAATTGTTTTAATTCAGCCACACTGGAGGGTTTTCCAGCATGAAAGGACTGTTTAAGGTCATACCACAGCATCTCATTTGGATTTAAGTCTGAACTTCGACTTGGCCACTCCAAAACCTTAATTTAGTTTTTCTTGACCCATTCAGAGGTGGACTTGCTGGTGTGTTTGGGATCATTGTCCTGCTGTATAACCCAAATGCACTTGAGCTTGAGGTCACAAACTGATGGCCGGACATTCTCCTTCAGGATTTTCTGATAAATCCTTTTTCTGATGAATTTGCAGAATTCATGGTTCCATCAATTATGGCAATTCATCCAGGTCCTGTAGCTGCAAAGCAGCCTCAGACCATCACACTACCACCACCATGTTTGACTGTTGGTATGATGTTCTTTTTATGAAATCCTGTGTTGGTTTTACACCAGATGTAACGGGACACACACCTTCCAAAGTGTTCAACTTCTGTCTCATCAGTCCACAGAATATTTGCCCAAAAGTCTTGGGGATAATCAAGACATTTTTTGGCAAATGTGAGACGAGCCTTTGTGTTCTTTTTGGTCAGCAGTGGCTTTTGCCTTGGAACTCTCCCATGGATGCCGTTTTTGCCCAGTCTCTTTCTCATTGTTGAATCATTAACACTGACCTTAATTCAGGCAAGTGAGGCCTGCACTTCTTTAGATGATGTTCTGGGTTCTTTTATGACCCCCCAGATGAGTTGTCATTGCGCTCTTGGAGTAATTTTGGTAGGCCAGCCACTCCTGGGAAGGTTCACCACTGTTACAAGTTTTCTCCATTTGTGGATAATGGCTCTGACCGTGGTTCGCTGGAGTCCCAAAGCCTTAGAAATGGCTTTATAACCCTTTCCAGACTGATACATGTCAACTATTTTGTTTCTCATCTGTTCTTGAATTTCTTTAGATCGTGGCATGATGTGTTGCTCTTTAAGCATGCTTTACTTTGTCAGACAGGTTCTATTTAAGTGATTTCTTGATTCAACAGGTCTGGCAGTAATCAGGCCTGGGTTTGGCTAGTGAAATTTAACTCAGCTTTCTAAAATAATGTGGTTAATCACAGTTCTTTCATGATTTAACAGGAGGGGGCAATTAATTTTTCACGTAGGGCCAGGTAGGTTTGGACAGCTTTTTTCCTTTTTTTCCCTTAATAAATGAAATCGTCATTTAAAAACTGCATTTTGTATTTACTTGCATTATCTTTGTGTAATATTAAAATTTGTTTGATGATCTGAATCTTTTAAGTGTGGCAAATATGCAAAAAAAAAAAAACCTGAAGGGTTTTTACACATTATCTATCTATCTATCTATCTATCTATCTATCTATCTATCTATCTATCTATCTATCATGCATATGATACATTATTTGCAACCAAACTGGGCTGCAGTGTTTATTATTTAACAGCAAATGCATTATGTATGATGTGTGTTCTTATGATCACATTTACTATATATGTTGGGAATCCTACCCCAGTCTGTCTGTAGGTATCGGTTGTTGCCTAAGGCATCAAAATATCAAACTTTGGAAGCTGTATCTGTTCTTCTTTCCATCTCAATTGGCTCATGTTAACTAGCTGTGTCAGGGTTCTGGAGTGATCCAGGGTTGCATTTTCTCAGCTGATCAATAAAAGAGGTGTAGGAAATCTGAGAGGATGGAAATGAAGTGTGTTTTTCTACATTCTACACCCTCTCAGCCCTGCCTGCAATAACACATCAGTTTGCGATGAAGAACTGGGAGGTCATTGAATTCTCATGCCCCTCCAGATATGAAACACAGTGAGCCGGGCTGGGTTTGTGAAGAAGCACTGTATTTACCCATGCTGCTCTTTTACTAAAACTCAAAATACTGGATGCCTTCGTTTCACCAGCTCTAGCACAGGGATGCTGTTATTGTTGCTGTTGTTTCACAGGTTTTTCAATTAATGTTGTCCCATTTGTGAAACATTAACGTTGTATAAAGGTGTATTCAAATGAAGTATGTGTGAAGAGTGACTATATTCATTTTGTAGTATGTCTATAGTTTACAGTTTACTTCATATGAAATATGAACATATTTTTATTAACATTTTTAAACAAATTCTTAAAGTGGCATTCTTTTGCTAGAAGATCATGTGTCTGTCATGTAAACTAAGGTTTTCTAGGACAGCATTTATCAACCCAGGCACATTGCTGCAAATGCTAGTATGTTGCTTCTTGAACGTTTCACAACGCTTTCAAAGTGAGTGTCTAGTGAATGATGTTAAATGTGGTTTCGGATTTATCTGAAAGAGATTAATATGAATATTGGCAATTTATCATTACATTGGTTGCTGTAGTTCAGAAATTAGATTTCACTACATGAGTGGCAGTAAAAGGTTAAGGCTGTCAGTCGATTAAAATTTGGAATCTAATTAATTACAGGGTACTACGATTAATTAATCTAATTAATCGCAAACTAAATTTGGCTGTGAAAATACCCCCAAAAGATCATTTAAAGCTATTATTGTGTGAAATGTTTAGGCTACAGAGGCCTAACATAAAGTATGGAACATAAAAGAAGATCATTTGAGAAACATCTCAGTATTTTTTGTTCATGCGATGAAAGTCACTAGTGACCAAAACAGTTTAGTTATAAACAATATTCAAAATACCTTCTTTTACGTTGTGCAAAAGAAAGTAAGTCATTCAGGTTTGAAACAACATGAGGGTGAGTAAATGATGACATTCTTTATTTATTTATTTATTTATTTATTTTTGGTAAACTAAAATGGATAAGGATATATTCAATGGATAAGGATATATTTATTTATTTATTTTTATTTTTTTATATATAACTAAAATGATACCCTAAAGAAGAAACTAAAACTGGCGGTAAATGTCTTTATGAGTTGATTCGTTCAAACGGCTGATTCATTCAGAAACTAAATACCACTGTGTCGCTCAGAGGCGCACAACAATTCTGCTGTGGCTTTTAGGTAATATTTTCGTTGGCAAAACTGAACAAAAACACAAAATTGTGTTTAAAATATAGCACAATATTAACTTCTTATTTACTGAACTGTTGTATAAAATCACATTTGCACTCATGTTCTTCGTGACAAAAACACTCGTACTCGTGTGATATTGCTCTCGCTGCTCGTGTGATATTGCTTATCATATGAAATAAATATGAGACAAAAACTCATACAGAGGCAATTTTTGTTGCCCTGCATCACATTTATCAACAGTCCACTGTATAGAATGTAAGCCAGAGTGTTAACTGCGTTAAAATATTGTAATCGCGTTATTTTTTCATAACTAATTGATTAAGTTAACGCGTTAAACTGACAGCCCTATTTAACACTATTACATATGAAAATAACTTACCACTACACAAAACTTGACCCTAAACTTAATGTTAACAAAAGCAAACATGAGATAAAAATGCATTTGCTGAACAACCATTTTGGTTTGTGTCTAAAAGTCTTTGATCTTTTATTGTGACTTGTGTATTGCAACTCAAGTCCTAGCCATGCACTCCACATCAATTCCATACCAGGTGAGCTACCGAGCAAGTTTGTTTGTCAAAATGCTGTATTGTACTTATGGAGCTGATTATGTGATTCAAATGTTAAAATGTATTTGTTTACAAATTATGTTTGACATGTTTGAATCAACTAATCTCTAGAAATGAGTATTGTGGCAACCAGTCACAACACCCAACCATTCTGGCAGCCACATTTACATTAACAGACAGCACTCATATTTTCATCAGAAAATGTAAAAAGATAGTTTCTACACTGTAAAAAGATTACTGTAAATTTTACAGTAACTTATTGGCAGCTGGATGCCAGTAAAATACTGTAAAAATGGTTACAGTATTATTACTGTAATTGCATTTACAGTATAATAATGGCTTTACTGTATTTTCATTTACAGTATTACTGTATTTTCATTTACAGTATTATTACCATATTTACATTTACAGTATCATTACTGTATTTTCATTTACAGTATTATTACTGTATTTTCGTTTACAGTATCATTACCGTATTTTAATTTACAGTATTATTACCGTATTTTCATTTACAGTATCAGTGCTGTAGTGTTTATTTTCATGTAGTTTAA
>JAFVLL020038888.1:0-12500 GCA_021397915.2 Tor tambroides
GTGTTTGATTAGAGTTGGAGCTAAACTTTTCAGGACAGTCGATCGCCGGGAACAGGGTTGGGCACCCCTGCCATATAGAAGAACCATTTTTGGTTCCACAAAGAAGCATTCAGTCAAAGGTTCTTTAAAGAACCATCTCTTCCTTAACTTTTTATAATCTGAAGAACCCTTTATCACCACAAAGAAGCTTTTGTGAAACAGAAAGGTTCTTCAAGTTTTAAAGGTTCTTTATGGAACCATTTAGTCAAAAGGGTTCCTCTATGGCATCATGAAGCACCTTTATTTTTAAGAGTGTATGCACTGAATATTTGTGAGAGTAATTTATGGTACTATGAAAAGAGATTTGTGGGGATTGGCTGCGATTGGTGGCAAGTGAGTACGGCTGCAGGCAGTGGATTAAAGCTGGGAGTTTTGTTTGGAACTCACTGTTCGTCTCCTTATTTTAAGGCTGCGCACCCTGTGCAAGAAATGCAACTAACTAAGAATAAGACACTGATGTTATGTAAGATGCATGTCAGCCAGTCGGAAGGATCTGTATTTAATGGAGAAGTCAGATATCTGATCTCACTTTTCAGTAAATCACATGACTTTCAGGAGGAAAAAACAAAACAAAAAACAAAAAACCAGTTGAGGGTCTGGGACTGGAAAAGCGTGTGAATGCCTTTCTGATTTGGTTATGAGATGTCTCAAGACACAGTTTACAATTAAGCAGTCTTTGAGTCAAAGAGGTTTATAACTGCTCTAGATGCTTTTGCATGTAAAGCCGACACTTGCTGCTCCACTGACTCTTGTTACTGCTGACCATTGAAAAGGTAACTAATGTGGAAAAATTGAATAATTATCTAATTCAGGTGAGGCTGAAATGAAGACTCCAGTTAGGACTTTTTCTTTGTAAGTTGTATTCTTGCAAGGTCATCACATACAGAAGGCTCTGAAGTGAGTGGCAGTGTCTCTTACTTCCTCTGACTATTTATATCCAGGACGCTTGCACGCATAGAATACTCAAAATTTCATAGAACTGGTTGTAACCAGTTTAGAGACGTAAGATGTTACACAGGGTCAGTCACGTACACCCTTAAACAGGTCCTCAGCTTTAACAGTTATATGTCATAGCAATTCAAAAGACAGCATTAGCCATAAAGATGAAAGAAACCAATTTTCTGTTATACTAATAGAAATAGATGGAAGAAAATTAGTAAAACGGTTAATTTAAAATTAACCAAGCATTTTGCATCTGACCTTTTAGACAAGTTTTCAATTGCAAACACACACACACACACACACACACACACACACACACAAAGCACAATCACAACAAATTCACAAATGACAATTCACCTTTTATATTAAGAACAAAATCAAGAATTGACACGAGCGAATCTGACAGATGAAAACATAGAACAATACAGTAAAGGGAGCATTGTCTGATCTTTTGTCTTATTCCCACATTTAACACTGATAGTCAAAAAAATGTAGAAAAAAAATGGGAAGGGAGAGGGGGGTTTGCTGAATTCAGACAAGAACTAAACGAACATTGGATAACCTCCTATATGTCGGTTGAATTAATTGAAGTTTGGTTTTAAGACAAATAACGCTGATGGTCCTGGTGCTTGATGAACTCTCTGGTACGCCCTGAAGCCTTCTTCACTGCAGTTGAACCTCTCTCCTTGAAGTTCATGATGATCTGGTACATGGTTGTTTCAGGTGCAATATTCTTTGAAGCAACTCAAAAGTAATGAATATTGTAATTCCATTGCAAACACAAAAACACAATTATTGGAAGCATTTCTTTCTCTCATTCTATAGCAATCAGTCTGTTCTTATAATTCCATCAGAATGACAGAGTGATTTTACTTGACTAGTCCTTGTAGTCCTTATAATATAATATACTTTTGATTATAAGCTGTAACATTACAGATTTACTATGATGAAAAATTAATAAAACATTACCTGTATAATATAATCAGGTTGGGTGAGAGAAGTGAATCAGGCCACTATATGATGGTAATATCCATTATGACCAGGTCATATATTTTCTCATACCATACAAAATGTGCTTTATTAACACAGAGTTGGAGCAGCTAGAGATAAAAGTTTAAAAGTCAAGGGTCAAGAGCCCAAATAAAGAAAACACTGATCACCATCAATGAAACATTCAATAAAACCTCAGCACATTTGTTATGGCAAGAGAAACTATGACCAGGTTATAATGTTTACATTTTGATAGTAACATTGTCATCATATAGTGGCCTGATTCAGTCATCTCATCTAACCCAGCATTATTAAGTAGTTATGTAGGTAATGTTTTATTAATTTTTCAGGTAAAGCATTTTACAATACAGGTGCACTAATATGCATTAATTCAAACTTAACTAATTCACAAATAGTTAATGTATGACTAAACTATTCATTAAAAATTACTGCATCGGAGAGTCACGTGACATGCTCATGAACCCCGACGCACTCGAATAGAGCTCTGTACGTTTGGCCCCTTTTTGCTGATATTTTCATTTTATTTTAACTAATAGTGTACATTAATGTGTTAATTGCCACAGTTGTTAGATAACAATAACTCAGTATCAAGTAATAAATAATATTTAGCAAGGATGCTAACCATAATCATAAACATAAGGAAGTATTACTTAACAATGAGTTATTCTCCTCAACAAGTAAATTCATAACATGATGTCTATGCAAATCATTAGATAGGTTTCGTAATTGATTTTAAAGTTCTTCTGTTAACATACAAGGCACTGCATGGTCTGGCTCCTCAGTACTTGGCTGAGCTTTTAATTCTCTACACACCCAGTCGCAGCTTGCGATCTTCTCAAAGTGGTCTTTTAGTCGTTCCTAAAACAAGGCTGCGTTCTGGGGGTGATCGGGCATTTTCATCTTACGCCCCCAAATTGTGAAATATTCTCTCCCACCTGACATCAGGGAAAAAAAATTTGTTAGGTATTTTTAAATATTGTCTTAAAACGTTCTAATTCCGACTTGCTTTTAACTGATTGTCATTCTGTATTTTTGTGTTCTTATTTGTATTATTGTGTTTGCTTGTGTTGTAAAGCGCTTTGAGAAAGTACCCTTTTAAAGGCGCTATACAAAATAAATGTATTATTATTATTATAGATGATTAATTAAAGAAAACAGCTGGAAGTTGAAATACGTCTTTGACCCAAATTTACACTGTTAGTTAAAACTACAAGTTGTTAACGAATTAATACAAGATGACATTTAATTAATAACAATTCATATTAATTTATTAACCACACAGTCTCTTATTATTAGTTGTTGATGCAGTATTTATTAATAAATGGTTTGCTCATTCATATCTGTGCATTAGTTTAGCATGAGTTAATGCATATTAGTGCACCCGTATTGCAAGTGCTACTATTTTTCATTATAGTAAATCTATGATATCTGTGATGTTATCTGCAATGCTGCTTGTGAAGTTGTTTAATCCTCCTCTGCTAATAATGTATAGTGAAACTGAGAAATGTCCTGATCAAGTCATCATTGCAATAGAGGTTCTGGCTGAATAACTAGTTTTTCCAATGTTTTATCATCGGATTTGTGTTGAAATTTAAACTGTAAAGCTACACAATCATTACTGTCTTTACAGTATGTACAACTGCTGAAGATTGAGGAAGCCTCCAAAGCATAAATTCATATATGGTAATGACCGTTTCGATTCCAACGGATAAACAGTATAATAGGGGCACTTTAACATGATAATCTGTGAAACAAAAGACCACATACACTATTCCCACAAAAGCTAGATAAGTTAAGAATTTAAATGACCACCCAATCAGGATTTATTCTGATGCAAACTTGGCAATGACTAAGACATACTTCAATGTGCTTAATTTAGGAGATACTGCATTTAACTAAAGACTGTTGACAGATGGTTCACTCCTATTACAGACAGTCATGGCCTAATGGTTAGCGAGTCGGACTTGTAACCCAAAGGTTGTGGGTTTGTATCTGAGTTACCCTTGTGCAAGGCACTGAACCGCCAACTGCTCTCTGCTGTTTACAGTGTGTGTGTGTTCACTACTCACTGCTGTGTGCACTTGGGTGGGTAAAATGCAGAGCACAAATTCCAAGTATAGGTCACCATACTTGACCACACATAATGTCCTTCCTCCTTCCTTGAACGGAGAAATTGCAACGCACAGGAAATGCACGCCCTGATTTTGCTGAGTTAGATGTGTTCCTGGGTCAACATATTTTCAATCCAAAAATTTAGTCTTGACCAAATCCCTACAACTAACCCTAACCTTACCCATGAGTAATCCCTAAATCAGAGGAATTATTAGATGAATGACACTGATGTACAAGCACCAAACACTGATTGCAAGCCTAAACTTCACAAAAACTATAAACTGGTTCTTCAAATCTGATTGGTTGTTCAAGGGTCAACAAAGATGTTGATCCAGGAACATGTTGCAGGTAAAATCAGGTTCTGCCACAGGAAATACATTCCTCTTTGCACAAAACTGCTGATCTTGTCTGGCCAGAGGAGAATGACACTATTTTGACAAACTATTTCCCCGTCTAAATATTGTAAAGCTGAGATAAAACCACCCAGCTTTATATCAAGCCGATGTAAAGCTGCTTTGACACAATTTGCATTGTTAAAAGTGCTACACAAATAATAGTGGCTTGACTTGACTTCTAAGTGAAAGTAACAGTGGCTGATTGGAAAAGTCATTGTGTCACTGCAGCAGCCATTAGAAGCTCCAGTTCCCATAAAAACCTGAGACTTGCGCTTATGACTGCATGCAATAAGCTTTTTTAATGGCATTTGAGCATAAGAAGGAACATTCGTGGAAGAGTTTATATCAGAATTAGTTGCTGATTTGAAATATTGTACAGTATGTTAATTATTATGTTACTGTGTAAAGGAGAGCTAGCTAGGTTTTTGAGACTTCAGGATTTCTCCATCCAGATGCCTGAAATAGATGCTTGGAGGCGTTATATAAATGACCGTCGAGTGAACAGACGTTCCTTGAAAGGGACTTTGATTTAATAATGGAAGTTAATAGTAATAGTAATAATAAAATTAATGTAATAATAAAAGTATTTGGAAAATATTAGGCAATACAAGTATTGAGATTATAAAATACAAACAATACAGAAAGAATTGTTTGGGTGAAGTGCTTGAATATTGTGATAAGGATAAAGTGTGCCAAAACCAGAATGGCCTTCAAAGCCTTATGAGGTTTTCTGGAAGCTGCAAGTTAGCAGAAAAGTTAAGTAAGATAGGAAAACAGTCTTCTTACAATGACATATATTATGTTCATCCTTCCTCCAGGAGAGCAGGTGTTGTGAGACCTTATTAAGAAGCATATGTTTAATAATATAGATTCAGAACAAGAGAAACTTGACAAAATGACATTTGGGAGATGTTTAAAAGATAAGGAGCCATTATTTAACCTCAAGTGTGGACAATGAAAATACTGGAGGAAGAAAGGCAGCTGCAAATGTAGAATGATCATATTGAATCTTGACTGACAACAAGAAGTGACAAATGAAAGGAGCTGATACATTATAGGCTGTTATATTGTATATCATCCAGTCCTCGGGCCTGTTTTAGGCTTCTCCTTATCTTTATATTTTAGACATCCATCAATTATTGATGAAAAAAAATTGCCGCGCTGGTGGAAACAACATGAGTCCGTGCTGCCGCGACTGTCAAGAGCGGCTCGACGGTATTTAGTGTCCAGCAGCAGCGAGCCGCCAACACAGCTGAAGAGTTCTGCTTCAAATAGCCTACACGCAATAAAGCTTGCCGTAAAGCCCCAGCAAAAGTAATTACCATGAATCTGTCCGGGGGAAATAGTAAGGATTCGCCATCTCCTCATTAGACGCGCCTTTAGAGAGAAGTGCATCTTCACGGATAACGATTATATTAAAGAGTTTTTGTTTTCGTTTTTATTTATTTCGTTAAGTAGTAATTTAAAGCTTTCTATAAATATATCTATCATGTCTGTGAGGCAAGTATTCGTTGTCTTTCGGTTCATTTTTGTGAAGCGCTCCTGTTCAAGGTAAAAGCACGACGTTTTGTTGATATTGTGAGTGCACACAAATAAAAGTAGACCCTTTACAGTTCCGAATGATGTATTACTCCTTTATGAGCAAAAATTACGGCGTAAGTTGTTTCCATTGAAAAAAATTGCAATTGATTGCGCTGGTGCCTCCATGTCCTGCGCTTTAGCTTCCACTCTCCGCACAAACTACTGGATGCAGCGCACATTTATCTAGGTTTAACGTTTAAACATTGTTATATGCTTGAACTGTTTTAGTATATCTATAGATTTTATTTTAGGCAAGTCTTGATGATTTGAGAAGGCTAAATTGATCAAACATAATGATAAGCCTGCGGTCTGCCGCTGGCCGCTTGGTCATTACTTTAAGAAAGGAAAAAACTTTAATGAACAAAAAATGCTCCAAACGTTTTTCTAAATGAACTTAATAAAAAACCTAAACGAAATCTAAACACTTTGCCATTACATACAAAACTGAACTATTTTAATAGCTGAAACATGAGCCGTTTTGGGTGAAGGGTGGTTAAGACGGGCTCAGGTCGGTAATTCTGATAAGCTGTCGGACACGGCCGGGCTAGGGCCTCAGCGTCTCGGGCCAGGGCCTGGCTAAGGCCTAAATTTGAGGCCCGTGCAGGGCTCTAGTACATTTTGTCATTTTAGAATGTTAAGTTCTACTTCTGTACTTATTTTGGTGAAAGTAACTCAAAAGTAATACAGGAGTCATGTAACGCATTACAGTTCTGAGACAGTAATATTGTAATGTAAGGAATTACTTTTAAATAACAGTAATAAGTAATCTATAATGTATTACAGTTTGGAAGTAACTTGCACAACACTGTTAATTATACTTAAGTAAAGTTAAAATATATTTCGAGGGGTGAGAACCAGAAGGGCGTAAGTGACATTTCACCAACTTTACAGGAGAGCCAAAACAAAAATTTTACCGTAGTTTGATATGACTTTGTGTACTGATTTCAATTGTTTATAATACATTTATAATTTGTACGCTCATGGATGACAGTACTTTTGCCAGTAGAAAGAGCTCATTAAGAGCTTTCATTTGATGTATATATCTCCATTTCACCAAAAATGTCATTTACGCCCTTCTGGTTCTTAACCCTCGATTTTTAAGTATACTTTATGTAGTAAGTATACAAATATCAGTGTACTAGTAATATACTTGTAAGTGTACTATTTCAATACTCCTTGGGACTAAATTGGCCCATGCACTTTCTAGTATATAAAAGTATACTTTTAAGTATACTTTAAGTATAACAGTAGTAAACTTTGAGTAAACAGTTTATGTCTATGTTTTTAGTTTGTACTGCCTCTATACTAAACGTTCATGAGATTATTAAGTGATGATTGAGTATTAATGACAATGACAACTGATGTTAATGAGTAAAAAAAAACACTATATGAAAGAACAAACATTTGAAGTCACCATTGGGGTGTTTTTTTTTTTTTGTGTAGTTCCTCTTGACTTTTGAGCATTTAATAGTTTTTCAATTGACTGTCTTAGAAATGTACTGCATCAGAGAAAGACACGAGTAACGGCTGTAATTACATGATAACAGATGGAGAATAATTGCTGTCTTTGATCAGCTGGAGGAATGCATCCTTCCTCGGTCAGCAAAACCTGCCCAAATGACAATAATATAGCCCTCTCACATTAAAATAAGACAAGTTATGCATGCAGTGAACATTCATTAATCATACACAGATCATGTGCTGGAAGTCATTTGTCCCTTGAGACATTTGTCCCCCTCCCCTCCACTGTGGTCTTTTTCCTGAAAGTCATGTGATTTGATCACAGATCCTTTCTGATTGGCTGACATGTGTCTTGATTAGCATGAGTGCACTTATATAAGCCCATGTAGTGACAAAAGACTCCAGCAAGAGACTCCAAGAACACTAGACACATCTCGTACATAATATCCAGCAGAAAACTCAGTTTGCTGTTTGGAACACAGATTTCCTCAGGTTTGACTTTTTTACATTTACATTTATTTGTTATTTCACTTTTATTTAAACTAATCATTTCTGATGTGTGGGATGTTCTGGGACTGTTCTTTCTTTTGGAACATTTCCAGAACAGAGAGAGTCTTGTTTAGTCAGAATCAGGATCATCCCCTATACGACCAGTCAAGACGGGCAGCAAAATACTAGCCTCACTGTTTATTGGATATTGTTGAATTGTCACTCACCTGCAATTAAAACAATTAATGTTGTCGTTTCAAAGCGGGTCCCGCCTTCTGAATGTTTGCTGTAATGAACGCATCCTTCAGGTGCTGAAGCAAAAGGCTAAAGGCACACAAAGAAGTAGGCTACAGCTCCTAATGCAGGTGTGTGAATTGTCATCGTCTATTTTGAAGTGTTTGCAATGTATTCTAAATATAAACTTGTTCTGTCGATCAGTGTCATGTCTGGAAGATCATTCACCGGTGTGTTACGAGTTTAAAGAGCGCGAGCGCCGTTGTTACACACAGACAGAAAGTGAATGACATCGCGTCGGGAGCTGACTAATAAAATAACTAAACAAGAAGAACTAAAGTGATTTGTATTCAAATTCAAAAAGCAAGCACACTAGAACATTTTTTAATGTTTCAAAAAAGTACCTCAGATGTGTGTAACTTCTAAATTGTGCTGATGATTTCATTACTGCTCCAACATTACACCTACTTCCAGTTTCAGTTACCCTGAAGCGCCTCTTTCACTTAAACTTGATCTGCCTCTGCTCTATATTGCATATTTAAGGTTGCAATACGATACTTAATATCATATATATTAATATTAATAATATGACAATATCTGTAGTTAATATTTGTTAAATGGGAAAAAAAGATAACAGAACTGATGTTCATTTACTAAAGTGGTATTCAGGAACTGTTAATAAATTATTATTATTATCTATAATAATAATAATAATAATAATAATAATAAGAGATTACCTTAGATAAAGTTTGATTAATGTGTAAGTATAGTACTGGTCAAAAGTTTATAAACATTATAGTCTTTAATATTTTAGAAAAATCTCTTATGCTAATTAAGCTATACATTTATTTGATCAAAAATACAGAAAAACTGTAATATTGATTATAATTTTTATTTTATTTTTTTTACCGTTCAAAAGTTTGCATTTCACTGGATCAGTAGTTTTTCTTTTCTTTTGTATTTATTTGTTTTTTTTATTAAAGAAATACTTTTTTTCATAAGGATGTGTTAAATTGATGCTGTGGCTCACAGAAATATATATTTTATAGAAAGGTAAAAATAGAAAAGTTTTTGTTTTTTTTAGTTTCACAACATTATAGTTATTTCTGTATCTCTGATCAAATGTAGACTTGATGATCATAAGAAACGTCTTTCAAAAACATTAAAAACAGTAATGTCCTTTTGACCAGTACTAAGTAAAAATATACAAATTTTAAAATGAAATGTTGTATAACTATAAAGGTTAGGAATCATATTTGTTTCAAGTGCTTTTTATCGGGGTATAAATTTTGGCTATAGGGCCTCCAAATGTCTAGAACCGGCCCTGGTCAGAATGAATGTTTTCTGTTATGTTTTATGTTTCACAGGTTATAGGTGAATTAGGGATATTCTAAATGAACAAGGTGAACTTAACTTGGTTTAGCTTTTACTGTGATGTAGGCTATTTCTTCAGACTGTTTAGACAGCCTGCATCTGCTATTGCAAACCGCAAAAAAAAAAATATATAAGACAGCAGAGAGTGAAAGCTATGTGTCGTGACTCGATAGAAATCTCTGATTTACAACTAAATCTTTTGATTAATTGACTTCTTTTAAATCAGTCAAACCAGTCCACAATGAAGTGTGAACGATTCTTCTCACGAATCATGAATCTGATTGTAAATCTCAAGAGAAGCAAACTGTAAATCCTGCAATAGATTTCCATTGGTATATATAAAGATCAAAGTGCACGACAAAGTTATTGAATTTCCAAAAGAAAGAATCAGTTCTGAACCGCCAAAACGAGTCTTCAGCATGTAACAAATCTGCAAAATGCTAGTGAACCATTTCTACTTTGACCCTCAAACACTAGTTGTTTCGTGTCGTTGACATCAAGTAAAGACTGTGCTGTTTTCTGTATCGTGAAAACATTATTATTATTTTTTATTATTCACTTCCTAAGCGTATACAAGTGGCTTCCTAATTCCCAAATAATTTCTTTATTTGAACAACAACTTGTGATTAATTGCTGATGTATTTATGTTCTACTGAGTGTTTAAAATGTGTATGAGAGTAAAATCTTACAATGAGAAATGTCCTGCTCAAGTTGTTCTTGTGATGGAGGTTCTGGTTGAATAACTAGCTTTTCCATTGTTTCACCATCAGACTCATTTTATATTGATATTTATTTTGTCAGATGTATTAAATCTAATATTGGTGTTTAATTTTCGATGCACACTGTAAAGAGTAGATCAATCACTAGAGACTGGATCATCTGACCAATCAGAGCAGAGATCCAGACATAATCTTCAAACAATTCGTTTCAGACACTTGAATGGGGTGAAGAATGGGGTGATGTGCAATGTATAATATGAGAAAATGAAAGTGTTTTTTGACTTTGATGCATATAAACCTAGGAGACCTCCAAAACAACATGACTGAACTTTAATACAGCACAGGGGCACTTTAACATAATCTGTGAAGCAAAGAAGCACATATTCCCAGAGCAGCTAGATGGGTCAAGAATTCAGTATAAACAGCTGCGGAGGAAGGACTCATCCCGATGGAAACTTAGAAACAACACATTGAGCTCAGTGTGCTTGATTTACTGGAGGACAGGCATGAATAAACATCTGTTTACTGTGAGAGAGCATCTATTGTTATTTCTCTATGACAGTGTATATAAATTCAACAGATTTCTCTGGGACATGACCCTGTACTGGACCTGTGCTGAATTCTGCAAGATTTAATATGTATTTCTACTAGAACTGCCAAGGTAATGACTTTAATTCACTTCTGTTACATAACAAACCTACTTTTATTCTCCTTATCCACATTTTTTATATTACAGTTTTTTTACAATCATTTTTGCACTAATAACAGAACCTTCATGTCATTTTTCAAAACTCTAGACAATTAATTCACAACTGATGATCAAAATGCACATTTTTCAAAACATTTAACACATTTTTCAAATGCTTGGATACAATACACATGAGCCAAAGATCTTTTGTTCATTGAACTAATATCACTGGTTCAAAATGACACAACTTAACATCAAAGTATTACTATTTCAAAATGCAATTCACGCATTACATCTGAATTGAGTGTTTATTCATTTCATTACAATGATCTAACTATCAATTGATACTACTGCTCAAAATGCTACACAACTGTAGCATAACTCTTGAAGCATAGTTTTTATGGAAAATGATGAACAATATTAAATGTTTACATTATGAAAGCAACTGAGGACTGAGTATGTTCAGGTATGATCAGTTTCAATATGCCTGTTGTTGGGAGAAAAAAAAAATCCTCCAAAATTCTATATCATTGTTATCAGTATTTGTTTGTCCTACAGTAAATGTCTTAGGGTGATAGAGCTGATGAAAACCATTCATATTTTTGGATGAGGCAGGCTTTACCCTGGCCATCATGGAGGAGAGGTTGAGAGCCCAGCGGCTGAGAGGGGCCCATGTTCGCTGGGGGCCCGACTACCCCCCACTGAATGTGATTTTGAGGGGACCCCATAGCAAAATCAGTGCAATGGGCCCAGAATTCCTCGCAACTGATGGTTTCAGGCCCATCCACAGTTTATCACCTTGTATTTACCCCCATACCCCCATTTCCTTACTGTAACCCGACTGAGGAGTTTTTCTCCACATGGAGATGGAAGGTTCATGATAGGCACCCTCATGAACAAGTCACTCTTCTCCAGGCCATGGATGACGCCTGCAATGACATCACAGCAGACCAGTGTCAGGCCTGGATTCGCCATGCCCGAAGGTTTTTTCCAAGATGTTTGGCTAATGAAAACATCCATTGTGATGTAGATGAGAACCTGTGGCCAAATCCACAACACAGAGTTGATGACAATGTAGAAGTACAGTAATCACTCCTGTTTTGTTTCTTACAGTACAAGCAAGCAAGTTGAGGAACACTGCATTTGATGTTTTACAGTACTGTCTTTTCTATTTCATAGCTAATTATTTTTGCTTTGATTCAAATAAACCTATGTTGTGATTGTACTGTAGTGTTTTGCATCAATATATTACAAACTTTGTTCAATGATTCCACTGTGTCTGTAGTATTCTCTCTACCACTGCAGTACTTTTACAGAGATGTATTTACTGTACATGTAGTACCATAATGAAACCTGTATCACCTATTTTGTTCTACAATATTTAATGATTGTACGAACAATGACACAGTGAAACTATCGGTTGCTTGTGTGTGGGTGATCTATAGTTATGTTTCA
>JAFVLL020038888.1:15000-39794 GCA_021397915.2 Tor tambroides
AAGGTGATCATTGAGGAGAATGAGGATGGGTCAGTAAATCAGCCGCAATGCTATTTGTTTCCTAATCAGGATCTCAGAAGGCATCCCGGTCAGGAAAATCTAGACAATGTGGAACTATATAGAATTAACTATGGAACAAGAAACGGGACAGATAATACCATTGTTGACAGATTCTCTGGGCTGAATTTCATATTCATCGGACCGAATGCAGTGGCCCGTGAAATCACAGCGAGATTGCATGGAGAAGATGGAAACACAGAGCCACGTGCTGCTGATATACGAGTCATAATATGCAGTTAGTTTTGTAGACAAACACACTCCATGATAATGCTTACATCTTTCTTTCTTTCTTTCTTTACTAAACTAAACTTTGTATTATTATTATTATTATTATTATATGACTTGAGCTGAATAGAAAAGATAAGAAACCAACAAGTGTCCAGCAGATACAGAAACATCAATATTGTTTAAAAGTCATCTCGTGTGGAAACATTATGACATTTTTGATGACTTTTCTGTTATTCTACTTTAAATGTAATTTAATATGTATTTAATTACTTTTGAGTGCTTTGAAATTTCTAAGTTCTGTTTTGCCACACTATCAGATCTCATTTGTATTTAAGTACTTTGAGAGACTGTATTTTGTATTAAAAAAGTTTTATATAACTATAAAAGAAGCTGTTTTGTTGCTCAGTGCAAGCCTACAAAAATATTCATCAATACATATCCAGTCAGATATTGCTCACTGAAGGTCATTACTGGACAGAAGAACAGAGCAATTAATCACTGTGCTGCTAATGAACTTATGAGTTTGCTTGCTAGCTGACGAGTGACATTGCCTTTATTTATTTTGGTAAAATGTAAGCATTTTCATGTATTAATCACTTTTCATTGCGAATGAGTGAACATCTTGTAAGGAAACGTGAAAAACAAATCCTAGGTTGTCTATGAAAGCCTGTAGACTGATTATTATCTGAAGGACTTGAGATGGAAAATACAAAGAATACTATCATGAGAGTTTAATTTTAATCAAGCTTATCTGTCGACATGATGCGTGATGTGTGGGAATATACAGATTTTCTCTCATGAATATGTTTTATTATCTTTTCTTATATTCATTCCATATTTGATCAGTTTATTCACTTATCTATTTTTACAAGTGTATTCATCTTCTGATTATCTTATGATTTTGGCTATGCTTTACAATCTCTGAATATTATGTTATATTTTTATAGGAGTATTCAGTTATACTCATTTCTATCTTCTAGAATTCTCCTTGAAGTTTAATTTCATCCAGATCCTGCTATGTTCTGTTTTCCTTCATTTGACAAAACAATGGTCTGCGTGATACAGTATTTTTCCTTTGTTTAACATATAAAAGGTACATCTTATGTTAATGATGTTAATCATCTGTAATCTTTATCACTTATACTTATGATAACTGATTTTTAATAAACTACTCTTTTACAGAAAGACTTTGTCTGCCTGGATGTCTTCTCAGTGCATCAACACACAAACACACGAGGAAGAGCTCCTTAAAAACCACAACACAGTCCTGGTGTGTTTGAGCACACTGGGTGAATAAAGCTCTTTCTGATGTCCGTGAATCAGTTCAGTCACAGTTTGGGATTTTCCTTCATTTTCATTAATAATCACTTACTGCTCCTGACTAGAAGCTTCAATAAGCACCAGACTATATTTACTTCATACATTTAAAAATTATGCAGTGTTTTATTTTACATTTGATTATTCAATTTCTGTATTAATTATTCGATGCAACTTTTAACCCATATGGCTTTTTATTTATTTATTTTTTTTGGCCAAAATGTATTTTGAATATATGCTAAATATATGTTGAAAACAGTGAAGCTCAATGAAATATATTTTTGAAATAGTAAATATTTAATTTCAACCTTCATATACCAAATATATGTTTCTCAATGTATTTCAATGGCAAGAAAATGCATTTTCTTGGAATGAAATATAGGGGTCAAAATATATTGTTTAAATGCTTTTAAAATATATATTTATATATTTAAAATATATTTTCAAAAGTAAGTTTAATATATTTTCTACTCATAAAATATATTAAATATAAAGATTTTTTCTAGAAATATATTTTTGCCATTTTTTGTACGTTTTTAAATGTATAAATACAGTATATTTAAAAAAATATACAGAAGATGCCAAAACTATATTAGAAAATATATTTATATAAATATATTTTAAAACATATTTTAGCAAATATATTTCTTGGCCATTTTGGTTTGTATATTTTTACAATATATTTAAATGATACATATTTTAAATATATGAATATATTTTCAGAATACACAGTGAAAAACCACTTTTATATATTTTTTCCCAGTCATTTTAAATTGTGTGCAAAACTCTGTAAAATTAAGGATTCGGCTGTTATTTCAAGAATTATATCATTATCGAAGTATTGCAGTAATTCTCATTTTTATACAGATAAATATTATTCATAGAGTATTTTCCTGTTTTTGCTTCTTTTTTTATTACATAAAAATGTATGTAAAAAAAATAAAAAATCTGAAAATAATGGCGATAATAATTTAGGAAATCACCACCAGATGGTGCAGATGGCATCATTACTCAGTTTAAAAAACAAAACAAAATTGTTTAAAAAATGATCTGTATGAGGAATACTCTGTACTTACAAAAATCTTTGTTTACTTTTCTGTAACGAGGAGTCCACTGAAGGCGAGCGTAGTATGAACCCAAGTGCAGTTTATTTACAAACGTGACATCCAAAATCCAAACATAATCCAAACGAAGACTTGACTTGAAACAGACTTGACTTAACATGGAACAGGCTTGACATGAAACAGGCGTGGCATGGCATGAACTAAACTCACCGACAGCAGGTTACAACGTTAATACACGACCAAGCAACAGGGAAAATAACATGGGAACTTATAGAAAACTATGAGGGTCACATGACATGAACAACCAATGAAGACATGACACAATGAACAAGAGAACCAATAGCAAGGAGACATGAGGGCAAGGGAAGCATGACACAAACAGGAACCATAACTAAACTTCAAAATAAAAGACATGAAAACATGAACACGAAACAAACCCCAAAACAGACCTTACAGATCCCCCCCTCTAAGGGCGGCTCCTGACGCCCTAACAAAACACCCAACCCAAACAAAACCCAAAACAGACCCCAGAAAAGTCCAGGAGGGTGGTGGAGCGGAGGTGGAACTGGGGGAGGGATGGAGGGCCAGGCCCGTGAAGGGGAACAGGACCTGGAGCGTGGAGCAAAGGCGGGCCTGGAGCATGGGGCAATGGCAGAACAGACGGGGCAGGAAGCCATGGCGGAGCAGGGGGCCATGGCGGAGCAGGCAGAGCAGGGGGCCATGGCGGAGCAGGCAGGGCAGGGGGCCATGGCGGAGCAGGCGGAGCAGGCAGAGCAGGGGGCCATGGCGGAGCGGGCGGAGCAGGGGCCTCAGTGGCCGTGACAGGACAGACCGTGAGTTCAGGAACGGCCTCCGTGGCCGTGACAGGACAGACCGTGAGTTCAGGAACGGCCTCCGTGGCCGTGACAGGACAGACCGTGAGTTCAGGAACGGCCTCTATGGCTGTGACAGGACAGACCGTGAGTTCAGGAACAGCCTCCGTGGCCGTGACAGGACAGACCGTGAGTTCAGGAACGGCCTCCGTGGCTTCATGGGTGGGCGCCACCACCTTGGGAGGTTCTGCAGCGGAAGCCGCCACCTCTGGTGGTTCTGCAGTGGACGCCGCCTCCTCTGGAGGTTCTGCAGCGGAAGCCGCCACCTCTGGAGGCACAGGAGCAGATTCGTGGACAGACGAGGCCTCTGGAGCAGACCGTGGGACAGGAGAGAGGCTCTCAGGAGAGCAGTGTGCAGCCCATACGTACGTCATAAAATGGCGACCGCCATAATAGGAAGCACTGAGGTCAGGGGAACAGTCTCTGTGATAGCCAGTGCTGAGGCCCTGGGGATGCCAGCTGCTCGCACTGACATCAGTGGTGGGTCCATCACACTGGCAATCAGTCCTGGCCCAAGCTCCGCATCCACTGGAGCTTGGGTACTATAGCCCCCCCCCAAAAAAATCCTTTGGGGAATTTTTGGTGACGGCCGTGATGTGACAAGGCTCAGACGTGGCGGCCATCTCGGCCGGGGACTCAGGCGTGGCGGCCATCTCGGCCGGGGACTCAGGCGTGGCGGCCATCTCGGCCGGGGACTCAGGCGTGGCGGCCATCTCGGCCGGGGACTCAGGCGTGGCGTGAGCAGGCTCTGGCTTGACAGGCGTGGCGTGAGCAGGCTCTGGCTTGACAGGCGTGGCGTGAGCAGGCCCTGTGATATCAGACATGATGTTAGCAGAATCCAGATTGGCAGACATGATGTGATCAAACTGTGACTTGGTTGACTTAACTGGCGTGATTTGAGCAGGTCCTGGAGCAGCAGGCATGACGTGAGCAGACCTTGGCGTGGCAGACATGACGTGAGCAGGCTTTGGCATGGCAGACATGACGTTAACAGGTTGTGGCGTGGTAGACGTGACGTGAGCAGGCCTTGGCGTGGCAGACATGACGTTAGCAGGCTGTGGCTTGGCAGACATGACGTGAGCAGGCTTAGAGGAAGTGTTGTGTTCCTCCTCCACGACACCCACAGTAAAAGATGATCCAGACAACAGCAGAGCATAATCAATATATTGTTCCAGAGACCAAAAAATCTTACCCCCTGGTAGTCTTGAGCGAATGGGTTCGTTTAAACCCATTCGAAAAATGTCCTTCAACGCCACATCATTAAAAGCCACCAAATGGCACAGTCCATAAAAATCGGCCACGTACTCCTCTATAGCCCAGCCGCCCTGACGCAGGCAGAGGAGACGTGTAACTGCTGGGTTCATGGTTTGGTCGTGTATTCTGTAACGAGGAGTCCACTGAAGGCGAGCGTAGTATGAACCCAAGTGCAGTTTATTTACAAACGTGACATCCAAAATCCAAACATAATCCAAACGAAGACTTGACTTGAAACAGACTTGACTTAACATGGAACAGGCTTGACATGAAACAGGCGCATGGCGGAATCTAAACTCTACCCACAGCTTTAAGTTACAACGTTAATACACGACAAAGCAACAGGGAAAATAACATGGGAACTTATAGAAAACTATGATAGTCACATGACATGAACAACCAATGAAGACATGACACAATGAACAAGAGAACCAATAGCAAGGAGACATGAGGGCAAGGGAAGCATGACACAAACAGGAACCATAACTAAACTTCAAAATAAAAGACATGATAACAAGAACCTGAAACAAAACCCAAAACAGACCTTACATTTTCCTACACTTTATTTGTCCCAGTGTTTGTTATTTGCATATTTGTTCTTATTTTTATTAACACACATAAAAATAATAATTTTAAAAAAAACTACCGAATAAAATCAAATACAAACTACACTGTGATATATAACTGTACATCATTATCATGAAATAAATGTTTGGTCATACTAACAAGCTGTCTTGAAGATGTTGTTTTTATTATTATTATTATTATTATGGGTCTTCTCAAATTATTATTATTATTTTATTTTATTTTTTTACAATATGAAGAATAAATAACTACATTTTTGGCTAATGCCTACATATCAATATTGTCTGTTCATAACTTCTTCAAAGTTAATTTTCTCCTCCACTCCTCCTACATCGCTGCAGAAGTACTGTTCCAGTGTTTACAAAGCGAAAGTGCAAAGAAGGTCAGACGCTCTTTACAAAAAACAAAAAAACAAAAAACATCTTGGATGACAAGGGGGTGAGTTAATTATCTGTAAATATTTGTTCTGGAAGTGAACTACTCTTTAACTGGAAAATATTGTTTTCATGGTCAGTTTTCATTTATTATTTGCTAATGTTAGTGAATGTTTAGGTTAGAGCAGTAATAGGTGAGCGGCTGGAAACTAGTCACCTCTCCTGTTTGGAGACAGTATTAACATCATAAACTAAAAGCAATCTTCTCGTGACTTACTTTTCAAATGTTTTAAAATTGATCATCCGAGTCTAATATAATCCAGCAGACCCAATCCCTACCTTATAGTTTAGTTATTTTAATCCCATTTGTCAAGGTTGAGATAATTCATCTCTTGTAGAGACATAATATGATATATAATATAATATTCTTATATTATAAGGCTTCAGAGAGGTGACACATTACCTGAGCTGCAGCAGTTACTGGTCTTTTTGCTCAGACAGCAAACTGCTCAAATTAAAAAGTCATCTTCAAAGCCACTTCAACAAAGCAGTTGTCTGTGAAGGTATGAATATCGTGAGTTGTTTGTTTAATATCTACTCACAATATATATTGAATAATACCGTAGTTTGCCAGTGTACTTATTTATTTTAGGTTTTGCTACACACTGATCTGGACTAGCACTGCATCAGTTTGCTGAAACCAATTATTGGTATGATTTATTTAGTTGTTAAATAAGGAACAAGGAAGTTTTTTTTTTGGCATTATTAGAGAGAATATTCTTTTTTATTTATTTACATTTGTTTTGTTTTTTCTTCAGTATGCTCTACATCTTATCGTGCGAGCACCTTTTGATTTTACATCTGTAAGTAATTATCAGTTAATGTTATTGATCTTGTCAATAATGATGTTTTGGCAGTTGATATTTCAGGATTTCTCTCTGTTTGTGTCTTCCAGTGTGACTTTACAAACATCTGGAGATGGAGGACTCTTATTCTTCTGGAGGACTATCTACGAAAGGTAGATACTGGACATTTCCTCAAGCCCACTATTACATTTGCACCCCTTCTGACCAATTTTAAATTAACCCAGATATGTATATTACAGGACGACAAGAGGCCTTTCCAAGTGGAGAACAGACTACACTTAGCAGCAGTGAGGTATATCTCAACTATAAACACACACACACATACACACACACACACACACACACACACACACACATCTATCTGTCTGTCTGTCTGTCTGTCTATCTATCTACTGTACCTATCTACAGTGGTGGCCAAAATGATTATTTTCAGCAGCTAAAAATGGTTTTAAGTCAGTTGTTTCTATCTTTTGCTGTAGTGTGTCAGTAGGAAATATCAGTTTACATTTCCAAACATTCATTTAGCCATTAATTAATAATCCAGTGAGATCAGGGGCGGACTGTCATACAGTACTGATCGGGAGTACTGGAGGATTCCCGGTGGCCTGGCAGCCATTTGGCCCGCTGCCCTACATATTTGTGTTGCTGTTGTTGTTGTTGCCTGCCGAATGTACTAAAGTGATTATTTCCGAATTTGCCATTCAATAATATTAATTTAAAAAACGCATTAAAATAATAAATCATGAATCGGTCAGTGTTGACTGGCATCGCGCTTCGCCTCGCGCACGCTCCGCGAGTCCGCCAGAAGGATGCGAGACTGGAGAATGGAGTGGAAGCGACCAGCTGGAGCAGAGAGGCTAAACTGTCCTGTTCAGGACTTCAAGTGCAGGTACATCTGTAAACAGACTATTGTAGTTTTATTGTATTGTAGTTTTGTATTTGTTTACTTAGTTAAACACTAGACTGCTAGCAAATGTTAGCAATAGCAGTCAATTACTGCAAAATTACCAAAAGGACATGATTACCAGGGCTCGAATTGGGGGATGCAGGGAAATGGCATCCCCCTGGTGAAAAAAAAGACAAAAAGCATCCCCTCTGTAAAACCACCGTCCCCCCTAACCATCCCCTTTGGATTATTAATTTTGTGTATTATATAAAAATTATCATGCACATTAAGTGCTAAAATTCTCTACTTATGATCATTTACGAACTAAATAACGGCGACTGGCCAATCAGAACTCAGGACTGTTACAAGCGGAAGCAATAGTTTTCGTCATTTTTAGCGCAAATGGTTCAAGCGCAACTTTTGAAGTTCTTTAAAAGAAGACAACAGAAGGTATGATTTTTCCTTGATTAGACATTCTCATGACATAATGTATGTGTGACTGTGAGCGACTGAGAGACGATAGGAGAGCTGACATTATCCAACTTTGAAAAAAAAGGGAAAAAAAACACGTCTTTTGAGAGTCCAAAAGCATTCGCTGCGCGATGAAGCCCGTTAGAATACAGCAAGAATGCCCTCATAATTCCAGCAATGAAAAAAAAAATACCCATGTATGAGTTTTACGATTTTATATTCATTGCACAAGCAATGTACTTTTCAGTATATCAGCACATGTGCGCGAGGCCGCAAGCACAAATGTGCTATTAGTTTTATACAGCAGTTCATAGCAACGCGGTGTTTCATTCCGTGAATGAATCAGTTTTTGAAGGAATCGAGTGATCCAGTGATTCAACAATCCATTCAGATGTTCACTTGTTTCGTTTCTATTGAATCAGCCGTTTCGAACGAATCGTTTGATATGAATGATTCAGTAAGTCATTTATTGAAACAGGGACTTTCTGCCACCTACTGGCGGTATTATTGTAATATTTATTTATCCATGACCATGACAGACCTAAACCAGCCAAGGTGCCAGCACAAAAACACATTCAGTAAAATATTGTTTAATGATCAGTATTGACCAAAATTCCTCTATTTCAGGCCCCAGAAGGAAAAAAAAAAAACCTTATAAATAATAAATTTATTAAGGCTATTTTTTCATGAAATAGAAACATTAAAAATGAGACCAATTGTGTAATCATTGTGTAAAATTAGCCACAGGATCACACCCCCACCCCCGACCACACCATCCCCCCTGATTTTTTTTACAAATCGACCACTGATGATTACTATTGTAAAGAGTAGGAATTTAGCAGACAAATATTTCACATCGTTTTATAACAGGTTTAGAGGGAGCTAAGGCAGACAACAACACAACGAAAATGAACATGGTTATAGTTAAACCACGGTAACCACAACTTAACCATGGTTTTACACTATATTCACCATGGTATTTGTAGTAAAACTCTGGTTACACAATTGGTAGTTAGTCTGTCAAAAAAAAAGAAGAAAAAAAAAGGTTACTTTAAGTTACTTTTACCATAGGCCTAATAATACCATGGTTAATTTTCCTTATAGGACAAAACATGACCCATGATAATGCAAAAAAACATGTTCAGGCTTAAGATTTTTTCTATAAAGATATATTCAAGATGTAGCTATTATTATGCCAATTTTGACATTTAGGTAAGATAAAACAATAATACGTAATACTTTTTCTAAAATAAAAGTATGCTATGTGCAAACAAATTATAATGATGTGGTTGTTTTGCAACAAGGTGGAGATGTGTTGATGAAAAAAAAATAGTGAAAAAAGTAAACATATACAAAGAGACAGAGAGATTGTCAGAGAAAATGAAGAGACTAAAAAGGACAATGGAAGTTCAAGTGATAACCTTGAATTATTTTGCATGGCCTCAGCCTTAGAGTTTTAAACTTTTTTATGTGAGGATGATGGTCATACAAAAAATATTGTTGTCCGTGGCTTCAAATTTTGTTGTGAAAACAAAATTTCCCCCCCCGCTTCGAAACAGTTATGACGTCCTGAAGCCTCGTTTACTGAAGTCACGTGACTTTGGCACTGTTTCGAAACAAATGACTCCCAAAAGATTCGAAGCTTTCACTTTAGAGCTGCGCAGTTTTGCACCATGGCGTCCTCAAGCGCTACAGAAGAGGCAAAGGGTAACTTTTTGTCCTTATTTTAAGATTATTTTTGGTCATAATAATTATACTGACCATAATTTGTGTAATCCATTTAAGGCTAACAATGTTTTCCACATTATCTCGTACTGTTTTACCTTCGATTTGCAGCGTACGCGTTATGTAAAGTGTTTACTTAAAGCCGTGGGGGCTACTTTATATAGTCGGTCATTTTATTTAAGTGATCAATGAGGGTCAAAGCACTTTAACACACTTAAAACAAAAGAACACAACACGAAACTAAGATAGCAAAATGACTCCGGAGCGGATCCACACCGGAGTCACCACAAGCTCCGCAAAACGGGCCCGTATCGGAGTCCACTTGCTCAGCGAAACGGGTCCGGAACAGACCCTTCCCGTATCTACTAATAAAGCGGTTCATCCGATCCTGACCCGTTCATTAAGTGGGGCTATACGGTCTGTACCTTATTCAAAATGAGCAACCTGGCCAAAACTAGCTATAGAAATACCTAAAATAGAGCTGACAAACATTATATTGAATAGATTGCTCTTTAAGAGCTTAACTATACGTCTCCCTTTATTAATATTAATAAACCATAAAATCATTCAAAACTTGAAAAAAATCTAAACTTTTCTTGGCCAATAACACTGAAACACTCTATAAAATGTAGGTAATTACAGACTGTAAATACATTGAATAGGTTTTACAGAAAAATATAATGCAACCATAAATTGCACAAAAAACCTTGTTTTATTTAATGAAAAACTTTAGCTCTAAAAAGACAATAGTATTGATTCAGTTCAATAACTTTGTAAAAATTTATCTTTAAGAGTTAATTAGTTTAATTCAGCTATAAGGAATTCTATCATCATTCACTTTGTGTCAGCTTGATGCTGATTTAATAAAGTTCAATATCAGTGGAAATGTTGCAAAATTAACACATTATGAAACAAAGTGGATTCAGCAATAAAGCAGCTCTGGAGAAAACAGTGATATCATAATCCAGCTCAGTTCAGTTCAAGTTTTGTCATTATGCAATACAATGAAATCAGTATTATTCCTGAATATCCAGTGTCTTTTAAACCCGAGCTAAGCAATCCAGAGGTGACAGAGGATCCCAAACTCCAGCAGCTGACTGAAACGAAGAAAAAACACCTTGAGAGAAACCAGCTCAGCTCTCCTCTGGTTAAATGAACAAAGATGGTGTGATTATGATTTCAGGCAGCATCACTAGTGAGATTGTGGACTGATGTCATTCAGAATATTTCATCCAGCTCCTGCTGCTGGAAGATCAGGATACGCTGTCATTTGGTCAGAGGAGAAGTTGTAGTCTGTCCAGCAGGGCTGCTGTTTAGCCAGTAGTGGACGACTGGTTTAACAGTGACTGTAAGCATGATAAAACTGCACTGTGGTCCTAGCAGCTCCTGGCCTGACACCTTCACTGCTGGCCGTAGCCTCTTAAGACCAGAGAAAAATAGTTTATTCCATGTCTTTACATTGTTTAGAGCATTAAAAATAATGTTAAAAAAATTTAAAATGATATTTCATTCATAAGTTATTTCATTCATGTCCTCGGTAGATGACACTGGGACTCAAATTCTTTAAAAAGAAAAAAAAAAAGAAAAATACATGAATGAACATGCGTAGGCAAAAACAATTGATTTTTTAAAATCACCAATACATTTTTAGTTTTCAAGATTTTGCTTTGTATAAAGATGATTCTCAGCTATGTTATAACAGAATGATTCAATATAACATTTTTCTTTATGCAAAATGTATGAAATCAACGTCCTGTTTCGTAACAGAAAGTCATATTTTGACTTGAAAACCCATAACATTTTCCTGAGATGTTGATTTATGACACACAATTTAAAAATTAGACAGATTTAAATGGTAATTACAAAATATCATATTTCCATAAGTGTCACTAAATTAATTTCAGACATTTTTGAAGAGCAAGGAGAGGGAGTGGTCATGGTGAAACATCTGATCATGTGGTATCTCTGGAAAGCCCTGAATGTGCTCTGTACAGGACATCCAGACTTAAAACTGTGGCATGTAGAGTCTCAGAGAAACTCACTAAAATATAATGTCCTCATATGAGGCCGCAGGGTCTTAAGAGGATATGGGTCTGTGCAGAGGACTTGTCTCTGCTGAGGATCTGTGCTGATGTCAGTTGTTTTGATGGACTGCCTTCAGTATAAGCTGTTTTTAGACTAATGATAAAAACTTCTGAGTTCTGAAACTTACAGGATGTTTTGATCCTCTTATATGTCAAAAGATCAAGGGAATTTTGGAGCAAGTGTTTCTCAGTTCCTGACCCCTTTCACAGTCTGTGTTTGTGTTTTACAGCAGGTAGAAGCAGTCCAGATCTCCGTCGTCCCAACAGTAAGTCAGTTAAATGATTTGACAGTAACAGCACAGAGTGAGAGATCTTCAGCTTTGAGTAACTGACTGTTCATCATTCAGCTCTGATCCATGCAGGAAAACCACCTGTATATATGTGTATGCTCATAAATTTGAATTAGTATGTTTTATATTGTTGTCACAGGTATTTATTTATTGCATTTGTGATCACTGTAATAACAGTTTGGATTTCTGTTTCTCTGTTAGCAGTATTTCATTTTTGTCTCATATGCTGCCAATTTATGATCAGTTTTAGTCCTTTGGTATCGGGGTTAGTATTTGGAGTGATGAATAATGAATTCACATTTGATATCACAGTTTGTTTGTTTTTTTATCAATCGCTAACGGCCCCATTTCTCAAGACATAGGTGACTGTAGCAATTTGCTACATTTTTAACATTACAATTTATTCTGAATATTAAATAAATAAAATTTCAAATAAAATGAAATACTATTAAACTAAGATCTAGCTGAACACAGCCTACACAGGTGTTAGTCTTTCAGTTTATTACAATCGATACATCTTATACCATGTTAATGTTGTATTTTCTAGGTAACATTTGTTTTCTCTTTTACAGTGTCAGAAAGCCTGCAAGATGTTCCCATCTCCAGTCTCTCGTCCAGACGGATTGTTGTTCTGGGAAATAGTGGTGCTGGGAAGAGTTCAACTGCAAACACAATACTGGGTCAGAAAGAGTTCAGAACTCATTACTGTACTTCAGTAACCCGTGGATGTTCAGAGGGTCACGCCACTGTTTCGGGAAGATCTGTGTCTGAAGTTGATACTCCTGCATTATTTGACACACACATGTATCCTGAAGAGTTAATGACAGAAATAGCTCAAAGTGTTTGTTTATGCAGTCCTGGACCACATGCTTTCCTCATTGTGTTCAGAGCATATGACAGATTCACTGAACAGGAGCGGCAGATTCCTCAGATCATTGAGAGCATGTTTGGTGAGGAGATGTTAAAATACTCCATCATTCTCTTCACTCACGGAGATCAGCTGGAAGGAGAGTCCATAGAGGATTTCATTAAGGAGGGCAGGATATTAAGTCATCTAGTTGATCAGTGTGGAGGCCGATTTCACGTCTTCAACAATAAAGATCTGAATAACAGAGAGCAGGTGAATGATCTGCTGCAGAAGATTGACACAATGATAGAGCAGAATGGAGGAGGACACTACAGTAATCAGATGCTTGAAGATGCTCTGAAATTCAGACAAGAGGAGGAAGAAAGGAAACAAGATGTCCAGAAGAGAAGAACCAGATCAGACAGTGAAAGTGGCCGCTGCACAGTATTTTAAAGTTTCACTCGTAATAATTATTTTCCTCAGAACTGCAAACTAGTTGTTTTTCTGTGAAATTCGCCGTTTTGAATCAAAATATGTAATTTATGTGAATTGTGTAGATCAGAAGATGTTTTTTGGGGGAGTGATACAATATTGACAGTTTTGCTCAATTTTGCTGAAGAAAATAGTTCCAATGAAAGCCACAGCAGAACTGTTGTGCCTCCGAGCAACACAGCCGTGTTTCGTTTCTGAATGAATCCACGTTTTTGAATGAATCGAGTGAATCAATGATTCAGTAACACATTCATAAAGACACTCACTTGCCTCAATTCTGAATGAATCAGCCGTTTCACACAAACCATCAACACACACCTGGAGTACATTTTGTTGTGTAAATGCATTTATGGCAGCTCAGCTTCATCAAACAGTCTGTGTAAATACATCTAATGTCACTTCACATGCAGCTTCTGTTTCTGAACTGCTGCTGAAGTGAGTCGATCATCTAAAACAGCTTCAGTCTGAGCTGGACCGAGTCTGAAAGGCTTTCACTAAGCTGTGACACTTCAGCATGGCCACATTTATTTTTTATAGAGATTGATAACAGCCATTATTAATGTTTATGTAAATGTTTTCTTGGGTCATGTACTTAATCACCCACAAGAGGGCGCAGGAGAGTCAGACTCCTCTCCTCTTTAATAAACTTCATAATTACTTTCAAAATTCACTCACTGTCATCTAAGAACATGTTAATCTGCATTTTGTGTGAGTTTTATGTTCATTAACCATGTTTTTATTAGCCTGTAGTAAAAGTGAAGTAATCATGGTATTTTGGGGGGGTATTGATTAGGTTATAACCACAGTTTCACTACAAATATGGTGGTTAAACTACGGTTAGTGAGCAACACCATGCTTGATTTGTGCTTACCATGGTCTAACTATGCTAACCATGTTTTTCGGTTTTACTATAGTAAAATCATGGTTAATTATTGTAAGGGAATCACAATTTTCATAAGGTTTTTTTCTTCTTCTTTTTTCCCCCATTAAACAGCAGCTGTCACTACATCAATCAGTGGTGCTGCTGATTAATAGTCATATTTTTGTTTTTCAGACTAAATATATACAATTAATTAAGGAATCAACTCCTAAATCATTGTGTAATGGTAATATGTAAATTATTACATGACTATTCTGGTGATATTGTCAAGGAAAACAGTGCTGTGACTGAATGAATGTATATTGTATTTTAAAAAAAAATGTCTTTACATTTTTCATGATTAAAAATAAAAATACTGAATAAGTAAAGGCACTGATGAGTGATGGCTGAAAGACTGATGTCTAGTCTCCATTTCTCCTGTTTATTCTGGATCTTCAGTCTGTCCTCACGTTACACGGCTGTTATAACAGGCTTAGTCCATGTGTTCATGTGAATATCATATCATGTGTATTTGGAAGATTATTAGTGACAGAAAGAATAAAGTTCATTCAACAAACACTTGCTATGTTTCTCTGCGTCAGTCTGGTGTTTGTGTGTTTCTCATGTGTGTTTAATTTTTTCAGCTCAAACGCTTCATGATGATTCATGTGAAACGGAGGAGCGTTTCATTCCTGCAACAGTGTTTAATGCAAACAGGTCATTTCATTGATATTATAAATCAGGAAAGGTTTCATTGAGATTGTGTTTATGTTGTGAATTGTATTTGTTTTCTCAGAAGCATGTTCATGTTAGTGACCTCAGCAGGGCCTAAATCTCTTCCTGTGAGAGCGTTTGTTCACTGATGATGTTCTTCATGAATCATTTGTTTCCACTGAATGTCTCAGAAACATTCAGATCAGCTCCACACTGAGCTGACAGATATTTAGATGATATTTTTACTGACTGCTGTAAGTGACATTTAACGGTCCACTGAAGTGCCATGAAACAGGCAGTGTTATTCTTTGTGATGGCGTAAATTAAACTGAAACGGGAAAACAGGGAGAGACATATCGATCAGACCCACCCCCTTTTTAAAATAGCCAATAGTGTTTCATTTATATCTGCTCAGGCCAGTCTATGGGCCAGAGCCTTTGAGCTCGGTAAAGCAGCATTTGATAGCTTATGATAGCCGTAGTCTAGTACAGTGGTTTTCAAACCTGTCCTGCAAGCACCCCTGCACTGCATATTTCGTATGTCTCCCGCCATATCAGACACACCTGTTTCATCTCATCAGCTCATTAGCAGAGACTGCAAGACCTGAATCAGGTGTGTCTGACGAGGGAGACATACAAAATGTGCAGGGCAGGGGTGCTTGTAGGACAAGTTTGAAAACCACTGGTCTAGTAGATTACCCCTAGATTCAACAGTGATCATAATCATGCTGAGATTTAAGTGTTTAATATATGTCGACTCGCACATATGATTCTCTCCGTGCTATCGCGTCTCTGGTCCGGAGCCAAAGTCCGGATCAGACTGTGCCACGTGACACAGCGTGAAACCAGACCTCGTTTGCCCCAATCGGAAGCATATTTACACTGTCTGAATCGTTCCCTATCGCCTACATTGTGCACTGCGTGCCATTCACTGTACAGGAAATACTAACACAAGTGACTGGTCAGCCGCAGCTTCAACATCTATTTATAGTGAAGGGGGCGGGACGCTTCAGGTTCTGGAGAGCATTTGATTGGACAGAAAGTTTGACGAGAAACTGACGTGCAGGGTGATGTCATCAAAATCGTTGATCCATATTGGCAGAAGTGAGAGACAGTAAGTTTATATCTTCTAAATGCGAATTGTGTGATTGTTTTGAAGCACGCTACCTTTTAGATAACCTTAAGGCTAACATATTCATACTAAAAGCCAAAAAAACGTTAATTTTGATTTCATGGGGACTTTAAGTTCATCTGCTGCTGTTAGGTTCAGATTTTGTAGTGATGAATGTTTTTCTTCTTTTAAAAATTTGCTTTGTTTTTACAATTTGTTTAATATTTTTTGTCACTTTCAGAGATTTCAATGATCTGAATATATATGGAATAAAATGACTGTCAAAAATAATGCATGAGTAAATCAAATCCATACTGTATGTGCGTAATAATAAAAATGTAAAAAAAAAAAAAAAAAAAAAAAAAGTGTAAAAAACGAGTGTAGGCCTAATCGTGATTTTACGATTCCGAAATCTACGATCAGAACAAATAAAGAGATTTTAAAGACAACGTCTGCAGTTGTTTGAAGGACATGTGACTGAAGATATTGTTTTGCTCTGTTCTCTTTGCATTTACCATCTTTAGCCAGCAGATGAGTTTCGAACACTTTGCATGTTTCAAATGTTTATTGGCAAATAGATTAAATGTAATTGTTTAAAAGTTGCATTTAATATATGCAATGCGTGTGTGTGTGTGTGTGTGTGTGTGTGTGTGTGTGTGTGTGTTTAAATGGGAGGAGTTAATAAACAGAAAGTGAAACTTTGAATCTGACCGGCTTGTGCGGAAATAAAATCACGGCTTTCTCCAGCACGGAGATAAAATCACAAATTTATTTGAAAGTTTTTATGAGAAAGTTCATACATTAATCTAATGACAAAAGACAGCTTCAGCTTCTCCAGTGGAATTAAACTTAAAGCGCTTTGAAGAATAGAGAAGGTGAGTGAAGAATTGTGCTAAAACACATGCTGTAACACATTTATAACCAGGAAGTGGTTTATGACACAGAATAAAAATACATGCTCTAGATTCTGTAGGTTTTATTTTTTACAACCTAAAAACAATCTATACTGAAGGAATATGAAACGATTTCTGAATTATAAACCAGAGTTAAGAGAGTAATGTAAAAATAAAATTCTGAGAATTTTTTGGGAACCAGAAATTAACTTGGTTAGTTTTTCTATTAGCTGAGTTTAAAACTTTATTTATTCAGACTCATGCATATTACAATATTACCATCCTTTTAGTCAATTTCTATACATTTCTATAAATTCATATAAATAGTTCTCTCTCTTCTGATGTTTGTCTTTAGTATGGATTCAGTGGGATTGAATGTGATTGAAGCAGCAGCTCTTGGGAGACCCTTCCAGTTGGGCATGCTGTATGACTGCAGAAATGAGGCTTTAATTCCAGGTGATTTTTAGTTAAATGTCTGTACTTTTCCTGGCCTTTATATTATATTCTAGACAAATAAATCATAAACAAAAGCAACAAACAAGACATTTTTCATTTTCATTGGCCTAAACTTTATTAATAAACATCAGAATTATTTTCAGATTTGAAATGTGACCGTAATAAATTCATATTTGTCCTATTACAGAGGTCAGACTTTGGAACAAAGAGCAGCTGCAATAGAATATTTGCTCTCGTCCCCAAATTAATACAGATTTCAATGTCACAGCTTCAGACTCCATTAAGGACAAATCTAAAATAATTAAATATTGGTGGTGAATTGAAACTGAGTTTTTTAGGTGATCTCATTCATGTTAGTGGAGCAGCAAAGTATCTCAAAGACACCAAAACGTCTTTCAAACAGCAGAGACTGACGTTACATTATCATTCAACCAGCAGGTTTGACGAACTAATCACAAGCCATTTGTCTTCTGGAAGTATTGCTGCTGATGACAATGATACAGGCACACATGTAGTTACAGCTGTACTTTATGGAGCAGATGCCTGCTTTGTTTTTGATAGAGAGGTTTCTTCAGATGAGGACAAAAAAACAGTAAAAGGAGAAGTAAAAGTGGCTCTTGAGAAACTGCAAGGCATTGTTTCATTAGGAGCAAATGCTGAAATTAGTGTGAACGAGAATCAGAAAACTGCAGTCAAAAACTTCACATGCACATTTTATGGTGACTTCCAGCTGCCGTCTAACCCGACCACTTTTGAAGATGCGATGAAGGTTTTTGCTGATCTTCCGAAACTGCTGAAAGAAAACCAAGAGCTGGCGGTTCCTCTGAGAGTTTGGCTTTATCCTCTTCACAAACTTCACTCAAGAGCTTCAAAACTTCAGAAAGACATCAGCATGGATCTAATCCAAGAAACTGAATAAGTGATTGAGAGTTTAAATACAGCCGAAATGAAATGCAGTGATCTTCTGGAAGACTCTCCTGCTGTGGCTTTTGCTGCATTTCATGATAAAATTCTGCAAATGAAGCAAAATTGCTACAAGTACAAGTTGAGACTCATGAAGAAGCTTGGGTCGCTGCTGCCAAACATCCGCTGAGACTTGATGAAGGAAACTGCACTGAATGATCTTCTACAAGAACATGAAGAATCTCCATTCAATGAAAGTGACCTCACAGAATGGCTGAAAGAGAGAGACAGAGAGTCTGAGATCATTAAAACAGTCCTCAGACGGCTGAAGGATTACGGTGCACAGGTGGAAGTCAACATAGATGCCATATTGATGGATCTGGAAGATGGAAATCTGGTCAGTTACACATTCACATCACTGGACTGCTCAGACATGATCCTTCCTAAACAAAAGGCCTATCTGAGTTCTTCACCAAAAGGAGAAAATGTAGAGATAAGCCCTGAAATCAAGCAAAAGTCTTGGTTCAGTCCAGAGACCCAAAAGACCATGAGGAGACACTTGGAGATATTTAAGGACCTGATGAATTAAAAAGACTGTAAACCAGCAAAGTTTATTGTGTCCTCAAAGGAAATGGTGAATAATCCTGGTTCCTGCATTCTGCTGTATGAACATGGATGTGATGACGCTGTTTGTTTTACTCCTCCATCCAAACCAGTCTGTCCAATCACTGAAGAGGTCAAAGGTCAGAGTGTGGCTCTGAAGGTGGTTCCTCCATCATGTCCTGCTACAGTGGAGCTCAGATTACTGTATAAAGTGAAGCAGGACACAGACTGGAGAACTGAAGCTGTGCTGAAGGATCAAGACACAGTTACTCTGACTGATCTGAGATCAGGAGCTGAGTATGAGATCAAATGTGCTGCGGTGGGGAAACTCAACTACACCAGAGACAGTGACGTGATCAGAGTCACCACAGAGGTAAGATCATCATTCATCTAATATCGAACTGAAAAGAAGTATATGCAGCTTTTTAAGAGCGAGTTAAGAATACTGTGTAGATGACTTCTCCCCTTATAGTGGTTTTTACACTTTAATAAGCTGGTAATGATAATCAAATGTGTCTTTCAGTAAAGTACAAGGAGCAGAGCAGTTAAGGCCGAGTACATGAAAAGACTGTTTAAAATAAATATGTTATTATTTTGTCTGTTAAATAGAGAGAAAACAAGGAGTTTGGAACTGCAGGAATCAGAGCAGATCGACATCTACAACAGGAAGAAACTGAGAGAGGAAATATAGAGCATCTGTTTCACAGACTTCATCTTGATATCAGGCACCTCAATAATCTGAGAGCTGCAGATGTTCTTCAGATAAACAACCATTCATTACAGTACCTTGAGTTTTGTGCTGAAGAAGAGCTGATTCAGACTTCCCTACAGAAACTACTGATGATGGACTACAGAGCAAGATACATTAAAACTAAAGAGACCAATGAACAGGATCAAACACAACAAAGATACAGAGACTCATCTGAAGATGAGAGTGATATTTTTAAAAGCATGCGTTTGTCTAAGAGAGGAACCAGTCAGTCTGACCTCATTCACCCGATGGATGTCCAGATGGCCGTGTTTCATTGTGCTGATGGTTTCCTGAAGCAGCTGATGGTCACTAAACTGTCCCAGTGTCAGTACGCTCTGCCTCTGCTTGTTCCTGATCCATTCACACGACAGATTGAGTTTCCTCTCTGGACATTCAGACAAATCAATAAGAGCTGGAAGATCAGACACACCTACAACGAGATCATCAGACAAACCCAGCCGATCTACAAGGCACAGACTCCAATGGTGTTTTTCTTCAGGTTTGGCTCTGTGTCTTCATCCAAGTCTCATCTGATGAACCGTCTGATCAATGAGAAACACAACACGTTCTTCCACAGGAACTGCCCAGGCAGCAGCAGAACCAGAGTCCTGATGGATGGAGTGGTGGAGATCGCCTGGTTCTGCCCATCTGGAGCAAATGATGATAAATTCACGGAGTGTGTAGCGTTCTGTAATCTACACGGAGATGCAGGAGACCATGAGAAACAGCTGCAGATCCTCACTGAAATGAGCTCAGTCAATGTTGTTCTTCTGCCACGACTGGACAGGAATGATAGAAATGCAGCAAAGATCCAAAACCTGTACAAGGATTCAAAGCCACTCATTTGTCTTTTTACTGAGGATGAATCAACCATCATGAAGATACAGAGAGGAAAATACAAGATTGGTTTGAAAAACAGAAATCAGTCAGACGTATCTGAAGAACTCAGACGAGCGATAAATGATTGTCTCTCAGACTCACCTCACACTTTCAGACTTGATGATGTGTCCAAACACTCAGATATCAGAGTAGATGAGGAAGAAGATGATGACTGCAGGAGAGGAAGAGCAGCAGCTCAGCAGATGATGAGTTTACTGCAGAAGAAAGATCTGAGAGAAATCAAAGTCTCATTTCTGCCTCATCAGGGGAAACTGTGGCATCAGTGGAGTCAGAAGAACAAAGAACTACATCGACCTCAAGGAGATGAGATAGAAATGGACATCAGTAGAAAACAAACAGAGATGAAGAAAATCCGTCAACAGCAGCATGAATCTGACATCAGTGAGTTTATGAAGCTCTTTATTAAACAAATTAACTCAGATGCTGCAAATGAGATATTTTTCCTTAAATGGCTCACAGTCCTCCTGGATGAATATACATCAGCTGATCTGTCTGCTCTACATCATAAATATAATGGAAAGTGGTCAACAGTATTGCAACTGAAGGAGAAACATTATAAATCTGAGCATCTCAAGGTTGAACAAGCAGAACTTGAGAAAATATACGTTCCTTTTTCTCCTGCTTCTTGATTTCTTTCTGCTGGCGTCGCTGAGCTCCCTGTACTAAAAGATCATTCAAATCACATTTGATGTTGCTCAGATGTCTCGGTTTGGCCTTTGCAGGGGATTGATCAGGGAATGTCATATTAAATAAGCCACGCCACACGTCAATATAAATAAAGAAAAAAATGAAAAAGAAAAATAAATAATGATTGTATGTATAGTTGTGCTATAGATGATAGAATGGGATAGAATAGAAGGAGATGCAGGGATGTATTTGGATGGAGGTGCTAGCAAATAAATATAAGATTATTGCACATTGTTACTGCATAATGGAGGGGGGGGGCATTTAACTGTTCTTAAGTAGCTGACTATACATACACAAACTGAGACGGTCCAAAAACTTCACGTAAATACTGTAAATGAAATTGTGCAAAAGAGATATTTGGGGGAAGCAGCGCACAGTGCAAGATGATTTGTAGTGCACTCAGAGAAAAGAGTGTGACATTTCCTCATGTTGGCAACACAAACTAACTCCAAAGAAATGTTAATCTCTGAAGTGATTTACCAGCGTCTCAGACTTTCACTTGTTTCAGTGATATGTTCAAAGATGCTGATTTCTGCTGGTATATTTGAGGATGATGAGAGTCAGATATAATAAGACTTCTGTTTCATGCAGTGATCGTCGTCCACAATCCTCCTCGCAGGAGAAGAAGGAGCAAAGAAAAACCTCCTCTGAGTAAGTCTTCATCTACATGAACAAATAAAGTTATGAAGAGTGTGTGGAAAATATGGGCAATTCATCCCCATCAAACACAAGTGATTAAATGTATCTTCTACCGCTGGATTCTGGTCATTTTGATCTGTGATGCTGGATTAAGATCAGGATGATTTGTGTTATTGTCAATATTAAATGTCTGATTTGACTCTTCGCAGTGAGGATTGTTCTTCTGGGTTCGAGCGTGTCAGAAAACAGTCTGGTGGGGAACTTGATCTTAGGACGAGCAGCGTTTGACACTGAAGCTCCTCCAGATGTTGTAGAGAGAGTCGGAGGAAGACTGAAGGACAGACACGTGATTATCATCAACAGTCCTCAGCTGCTCCAGACAAACATCTCAGATCATCAGATCACACAGACAGTGAGAGAGTGTGTGTTTCTGTCTGATCCAGGACCTCATGTCTTCATAATCATACTGCAGTATAAAGACTTCACTGAGGAGGACAGATACAGAGTGGAATATGTGCTGGAAACATTCAGTGAAGAGGCCATTAAACGCTTTATACTGATTACAACTGATGAAGAGACTGATGAAGGGGCATCTGGGAAAGTTAATGAATTCATTCAACGATTAACTGCAGAATGTGCAGGAGGACATGTTCAGTTTAATAACAAAATAGAGGAAGGGTGCTCTATAATATCACAACGATTGGAGAAGATACTTGGAGAAAACCATGGAGCATTTCTTACATGTGAATTTTATGATGCAGAAGAAACGCCGCTGGATGAAGATCAGAGCAGATCTTTTGCTTCACTCAGAACGAAGGAGGCAGATTCTGATGGTGAGGATTCTCAAACAGAGAAAGGAATATGTTTTCTTTGCAGTTAACTAGTTTTGAAATATTTCCTGTTTTTGTTTCTGATGTTAAAGGTTGTTTATGGAACCATTTAGACAAAAAAGGTTCTTCTACGGCATCGTGAAGCACCTTTATTTTTAAGAGTGTATAGCGTGGTGCTGTCAATATTAGCATGTTAAAGCAGGCAATTAATTTTTTTCTGTTTAGCGCGTTAAAAATATTTTGCGCAGTTAACATAGGGGCGGGGCTAGTGTTGGCCACCCCACTCACAACTGCTGCTTCTGTCTGTTTTTTTTCTTGAAAATAATTGTTTATTTAGACGCAGAACATCTACATGAGCTCATCAAACAGGAGACTTTTCTGTCCCGTCAGCCGTTACGGTACATTCACACGGGACATCGACATCAGCGCCTCTTGTTTACTTTGAATGAAGTGATGTCAAGTGTTGCTGAACTGTTGTGGGACAATTTGTGGGTGCGTCGTGTTGCGTCACTGGCGTTGCTTGTGACAGAAGTTGAAAACGTTTAACTTTTCAAGCGCCAACGCGGGCGTCAGCCACCGGATCGCCTTATGCAAATACTCTAGCGCAGATGCCTGCCAGTCCCGTTCATGCAACACCAGAAAACTAATGTGATTGGCTGTTGTCACTATGATGCACCAAGCTTCAGACACGCCCTCCATCCAAATTTCAGAGAAAGTTGCTAAATGACGTCATGACATAATCACGACGCAAAATTGTGTCACTGCATCAAATCTCAGCAAAAACATATATTTAAATATGTTAATTTAGATTTGTTCGTAAAATGCATCATCTAATATTAAAATGTAAATAACTATTTTAAAATGCATAAATTTTTTGAAAACGTACACAATTTTGAAGGATTACAATTTAAGTATTTTTTATTAGCTAGTAAACTAGTAAATCTAAATCAACAGTTTTCACAGGTTTTTTACCTGCATTTTTAGTTATGCGTTGTATTTTGTGTTTTTGGATCACAGCAGATGGATAACAGATAATGTCCAGGAAAATTAGTATCTTTTCATTTTTCTAGATATTTTTCTTACTGTGTACCAACCGATCAACAATCTACTACTAAGATTACAATCAAAGCTACTAAGAAAGTGTATCATAAATGAACGATTATTACTAAATTATTTTATTATTATCATTATTATTAAATTAAACAATTGCAAATAGCAGCTAACTTAATTCACTTGATGTGTGTACTGCTAGGTATCTCTGGTTTTCTCTTTTTGTGTGATTTAAATGTTCCTTTTTATCATTTGAGTCACTTATCAAAAGTTGCTAAAAGTTGCCAAATAAATTATAAAATTATCTAAATAGGTGCTTTTGGAAGAAAAAGTTGCTAGAGCAGACTGAAAAGTTGCTAAACTTAGCAACTAAATTACTAAGTTGGCAACACTGCCTCCATCATGCATCGACGCCTCGTGTGAATGTACTCTGCCTGTAACACGTTATTTTAAAGTTATTTTAACACATTTTAAAACTGATATCTCTCAGTTATACTGTAATGTAGAATGGCTAGTCAGTAGTTCAATATTAGGAAAAAAATAAAAAAAAATTAAAATTAATAGAGACATCAGCAGTATTGGTGATACTCAGCAGTGATTCTCACCTTCACTCATAAAAAAAGATGCCATTAAACAAATATTAAAACATACTGTATGTTGTTTCTACATTAATTTGAAGATTGAATGTGAAATTATTGCAATATAAAAGTATATTTAAAAACGTTAATGTTAATCTATGTTGTAGTAACAAATGTTCCTGTGTTTAAGGAGGAGTAAGTGCCGCCAGACAACAGAAGCTGAACTTGGTTTTGTGTGGAAGTGATGAAACCCTGAAGAAATCCATATCACAACTACTGAAACAGAAGAGGAGAGACGGGGAGCTTCATGGTCGTCTGATTAATCTGCTGGAGCTTCCAGCTCTGATTGGTCTCTCAGAGGAGGAAGTGATGCGTCAGACTCTCCGCTGTGTGTCTCTCTGTCATC